>CABHPR010152589.1:24111-49071 GCA_902168415.1 Peromyscus melanophrys | reverse complement strand
TCTGAGGTTGAGAGTCGCTGCCACCAAGTGACTCATAGAGGCTTTATGGCTCTAAGTGTCTTTGATTCTAATAGGTGATGCCGATGATTACATTGACATACTCCAGAGCATTCTGTGTGACTAGTCACATGAAGCAGCCTATTATCATCGTTCACTGAGTTAGACAGTCAAATATATGTTGCATGATCATTACAATTGACCCAGGCACTGTACTGAGGTCTGAGCAGGGCAGATATGATCTCTTCCTTATATAACCAACAATGTAGCAGAAGAAGAGCTAAATAAACACATGACAGTGTTTCTGTGATGGACAGTGTCAGGGTCAGAGAGCAGCACATATGAGGAGCACCATCTGTAAATTTCAAATGTATTATTCAAAGTCTATAAATAAAAATCAAAACATCTTCCATCTGTTCTATCTCACCTAGGTTGCTAGCTCATGATAATTCAACTTCCATCAAACAGAAAAGCTAGTGGTGTGAACATTTCTAATTTGAATTTTGATATCCAAATAGCCCAGTGTGGTCCTGAGACTGCCTTCTTGCTGGAAGGTGTCTTCAGAGATGCTTCAGAGCTTGTAGAAATGCAATCACTTTCATTTACAATCTGCTTTAACTCAGAATAGCGATGAGCCTCACTTCAAGAATTCAACTAGTGATGCATGCCATTTCATTCAGATAAGAAATGGACTACAGTTGGATGTTCTAAGACCTTAGGGAAATGATCAACACTGTGATTTACATAGAAATAATCAGACACAATTCAAAAGCAAAAGAAAAACTTCCCTTTAAGGCTAACTCTTGGATTGGGTAATTTTTACTGAGACAGAATTTGAGCTGAAAAGCCCAAGCAGCTACAGGCATGGCTCGGGAGGCAAAGGTGCTCGCCGCCAAGCCTGATGGTCTGAGTTTCATCCCGGAATCCACAAGGCGGAGGAAGAGAATCAATTTTCACAAGCTGTTCTCTGATCTTTATATATACATTGTGGCATGCAAGCCTGAGCACTAGGGCAGGAGTGCATGTGTACACACATACACATACGCACACGCACGCACACACATACTCATGCAAGCATGAGCATGCACATATTAATAAAACTCAGAGGTTAAAACCATGTGACCATGGCTAAACTCAGTGAATTCCACTTTGTCTCTTAGAAAATGATGGAACATGGTTGAAGTAGTAGTGCAAACAAAGAAGCACTTGAAGAAATTTATAATGCAGTAGTTCTGATGTGTAGCCTAGCAACCAGGAAGTGTGCAGAGAATTTCCAGACAAATATTCACTGAATGTTAGCATCCTAGCATGAGAATCAGTGCTGGATTAATGTCTCATCATACTGCTAACACATGAGGAATATGCAGACAAATATCAATACTCCACAGCACAGGAAAACACAGCTTTCTGTAACAGCCCCCTCTCTCCCGCGTCCAGAAGCACAGACCACTTGGTACTTTTTCTCGTAGAGCGATCCTGTGGCCTAAGTAAATGTTCTGTGGTATCTAGGTCTCTGTGACTTCCCCGCAAAAGAAACAGTCACCCTGGTTTTCTGTTATTTAAGCAATGAGATGTTTAGCATGAAGAGTGCTGCTCTCCGTTCATGTAGGTCCGTCCTATGCTTCCTGTGCTCTATCTCTCAGGCATGCTGAATCCCCTCAGAGTCTCTGGTATCAGCTGCCCACTCTGCGTGTGGAAGCACAATGCTCTTTGCTCTTTCAATGTCCCATCATCACGTCAAAGTCAACATTCTGGAATGGATTGTGGCGACTTCCTTGTGATGTCCACCCCATCTCCCGGACCATCAGCTCCCCTGCCTCAGTTTTGGTTCCTGGTTCCATGAATACACTCCTCCTCCTCTGTCTACTTGGGAATGTGAAATTGTCCTGGACTTTTCCTCTCGTTAAGGCTTTGTTCCCACAGCCTGGAGAGGTGCTAGCTCCTCACTTTCCTTTCCAGCCTTTTCTACCATTTCTAGACCCCTGCTAACAACTTCACTTCCCAGTAATTATGAAGCCCCGTCTAAATCCACGTTGCCACTGATGTCACCTCTATACTCCAGACTGCCTTCTGTTGTCAAGAAGTTTTCCTCAGATGGCACTCTGGGTCAATACTTTTGAGACCAGGAAGCACCATGCTTCCCTGTTGATGAAGGCAACAGCAGCTGGTAGTGTGACTGAGCAGTTATGAGCCAGGCCTGGGACAAACACTGTATTCCCCTAGTATCATGGATTCTTACAACCGTCGTGCCGAGTAGATATTAATATCCCTCTTTACAAATGAGGAAACCTTGCATGTGTGCATCTGAATGACTTGTCCAAGATTTCCAGCTGGGATAAGGCCTCCTCAAGTGCACCCCTGCTCCTGGTGCAAGTGTTAGGCCACTGCTTTCCAAAAGCTTGTACTTCCAGTTTTGATCTAAAGTTCATGGAGCCTTCTGACCTGAACTTGCTGCTTAGTGTTCTGTAACAGGTGCTTTCTACTTAGGAAGGGCCAGTTTCTGTCCCTCACATAGCTCATGTGAACTCTCTTCTCCACCTTCACCCCAGTATAGTCCTCACCCTAGGAATGTTTTCTCTCTTAACTGCTGTTGTTACAAATGTCACGGATTCTTCGAGGTCCTGAGGAAGGTCAATCTTCAATGCAGACTAATTTCCAACCAGTGGATAAGTATTCCCACTTCTAATATCTATGATCATTGGGCTGGAGAGCTGGCTTAGTGGTTAAGAGCACTGGCTGGTCTTACTAAGAACTTGAGTTCATTTCCCAACACCCACATGGTGGCTCACAACCATCTGTAACCCCAGTTTCAGGGAACCTGATGCTCTGTTCTGGCCTCCAGAGGCACTGCACATGCATGGTGCACATACATACATGGAGAGAAAGCATTCATACACATAAAATTAAAATAAAACTTTAAAACACTTTTTTAAAATTTATCATCAGTACTCTGTAACTTAGTTTCATCTCTCCAGTTGGACATGAAATTGGAGCAGGTTGAAGAGATTATGTAATTGCTCTACAGACCCACAGAGCTGTTAGGATTCTAATCTGGGGCTGTGGGATGAGAGACGATATTTGTCTTCTCTGAAACCGAGTTTCCTCATCTGTAAAAGATAAGAGTCATTGTTCGGCAAAGTTGTTACACCAATTTTTTAAGATAAAAACATATAAAACCCTTTCTGGGGCCAGCCCTGTGCTTACTAAGTGCCTATGAGTTTCCCTTCCTCTTTGAGGGCAGAGCTATGACTCACAAAGAACTATAACAAGGGTGTAGCATGTGTTTTTAGTTGCATAACAGGGTATTGAGTTACTCGGAAAAATTTGAAAAGCAAGAGAAAAATATTCCAAGTATCCAGAATCAATTTCAGTGCACTGGAAGGAAGGAAGGAGGGTAGAAAGTGAGAGTGGATTGTGAAGCAACCATGGTAAGAACGACAGAAGAGAACGCAGAGGCTCCAGCAGACGTCTGTGCGCGTGTCTTCCTGTCAGCCAGGAGCTGGAAGCCACCCAAGCATCTGCTGATGGATGATGGGTAAACACAATGTGGAGTGTGCATACAGCAGACTGCCATTCAGCCCTCACCAGACAAGAAACCCTCATCCATACAACAGCATGGGCAAATTTGGATGACACCATGCCTCACGCAAGAAGTCAGTAACAAGAGGACAAGTGCTGTCTATGTACCATCCCAGAGTGTCTCCAGTAGACAAATGCACCAAGGAAGAATGGTGGTTACCAGGCACCAAGGACAGGAGAGATGGGGAGTCACTGCTTATTGGGAGCAAAGTTTATTTGGGGATGAAAGATGGTACCAACCACACAACACAGTGAGAGTGTTTAACATTACTGACCTGTCCGCCTATGTCAGCAGGATAAAATTTTATGGTATGTATGTTTTGTTCTAATAAGCAAAGACCTTAGAAAGAAAGAAAAGGCAAAGAGAACGAGGCTCTTCTAAGTTTTCACCCAGAGGCAAAAGCATGCCCCCTCCCCCCGCCCCACATACACACTAAGCAGATTCCCAGGAACATGAAGGACACAACTAAAGCTGTATTTGTCATTACTTCAGAGTCCTACTAGTTCAAAGTGCAGGTGACATAGGGAAGAAACCCCAATTCAACGGCCTTAGCTAGTAAGCAGATTTACTGGCTGAGGTAACTAAACAAGACTGTGGCTTCCAAACTTTTAACAAGCATCAGAATCATTTACTCAGTTTATAGAAAGAGGTGGCTGGACCCTGCTCCCAAGTTCCTGGTTCAGCAGGTTTGAGGTGGGGCCTGAGGATTTGTTTCTAGCTGTTGCTATAGTGTCAGGGTTGCACCGACAGCCAGATGTTTCAATACACTCATACACCTTCTTCTACTTCCTCAGGGCTCAGATACTGACTCCCTCCGTATCTGGTTCTTCCTTCTACTTTCTAATCCATGCTTATCTCCAGGTAGATTTTCCCCATGATCACTGATGTCTACCTTAAGAGGAGTCTCACTCACACATGATGTGTGCTTAGCATGCCACATGCCAGCCTTCCGGGAACAATCCTAACTGGATCAGTTCACAGTCCAGTCACTGTCTAGGTGTGGGTTATGTGGATAGGCTAGTAGGCGGTGCCAGGGCTGTGGTGGCTCCAACTTCCCTGGAATCAATTACCTGACTCCTGAGGGGACGCAGGAAAGGGAAGAAGACTGTGGAGAGACAGCCTGCTCCAGGAGAAGGAATCTTGAGGTAGGGAGAGGACACACCACAAATGCATGCTAAGAAGGTTAGAAACGACACTTAAACCAGCGAACAGGATTGGCATAATAGTTCGGGAGGTAAAAGCATTTGCTTTGTTTCCTGTTGCTGTGAAATGATATCCTGACAAAAGCAACTTAAAGGAGAGGGGTGTAGTACAGTTCCAGTGCAGTCCGTCCCTGCGGAAAGTCAAGAGGCTAGTCACACAACGTCCACAGTGAATTAATGCATGCCTGCTAGGGGTTAGACCACTCCTTCCTTCTCATTTGGTCCAGGGCCCAGCACTTGAAATGGCTCCACCCACATTTACGCATGCCCACAAGCCAACCTAATCTAGATAATTCCTTACCAAGATTTCCTTCCCTGGTATTGTTACACTGTATCAAGTTGACAATCGAAACTACTGAGCACATGTACAAGTCTGATGCGTTTGACCCTTGGAATTCGTGGTAGGAAAGAACCAACTATAGAAAGTTGTCTTTTGACCTTCACTTGCAATCTGTGGCATATGCATGCAGCCCCACACCCTCACAAACACACACACCCACCCCCCACACACACACACCCCACACCCACACACACACCATACATGCACACAATAAAAGAAACTTGTGAAACCCAGTGAACTCCAAATGATTATAAGCACAGGAGTAATGGGATTGGGTTCTGGATGATCCCTCAGGCAAACATTTGGAAGACAGGCATTCCCATACAACATTAAGGAGAGAAGACTGAGTGTCCTCCTTCCTTGCATGCTGTCCTTTAGACTATCCCCCATCCCTCCACTAGGCTTTCCTTTTCTTCCTTTCCTCTCTTCACACACCTCGCCTAGCATGCTGCATTCTTTATTTGTGTTTTTCTCTAGCTGCTCTGCAGGGGTGGCAGCCCCATCAAAGCAGGCATCTGTCTGTTGGATTCAACACTGTTCCCGGTACCTCTGAAAGTCCCTGATAAAACAGATGCCCGGTGAACGTGCTTTGGATGGATGGTTTGCTATGACAACTCACTGTCTCTGACTCTGTGTCTTTGCTTAAGCTGATCCCTTAGTACAAATTCTCTTACACCATTTCTCAAACTTTCCAAGTTTAACCAAGGCTTCAGCTCTGTCTTAGGCCATTTTTCTCTTGCTGATGGCACAAGATAACAGACAGGGTACATTTTAGAGAAAAAAAGGGTGTTGTGGTTTGTGATGGTCACTTTCTCACTGGCAGTATCCCCGAGCAATGACATGTATCATACACCCAGGAACAGTAGGGTGTGTGTGTGTGTCCTGCTCTCTCTTCTAAAGCCACTAATAGTCAGCAATGGGAATTCTACCCTATTGCTTTTTAACCCTAGACTCTTCCCAGAGGCCTGATTCCTAAGCACCATAGTCAGATACTCCTCTCCTCCTTAGTAATGAGATTACAAATTAGCTGAATTTCAGAGAGAACACACCTCATTCAAACCATAGAGGCCAAAGTCATCCGAGTTCTTCCCTGATTGCCAGTCTGGAGCTCCACCATCGGGCTGATTTTCCTTGTGTGCACAATCCCCTCTACACAGTCCAGAGCAGGACAAATGCTCTATGCCTCAGTCATCAAGAGCTTATCCACTGGTATTTTGTGTTTGTGTGGCCTATGGCATCCACTTGCCACAATGTATCACAAATGGTGTGTTCTTTCCCCTTTCCCACCAACCGTTACCCTCTGGAGGCCAGAGAGTTGCTATTAGCTGTAGACTGCCAACTGAAAGAACAGCATCAGATGTTGGGATGCCAACAGAAGCTTGCTGAATTCATGCACTGAGGAACAGTGACAAAAGGAACCAATAATTCCAGTTGGCTGTTTGTTAACAGAAGAAACAAAGAGCAAAGACTATCTCCTCTAGTTGGAAACCCCATAGCCATCTTTCCTCACACGAAAAAGTAGAAAGTGATATGGCTCGCCTGTGTCCTAACTGGCCTACTTCTTTTTGAGTGTGTATTTGTGTGCATGTTAATACATGTGCATGTTTACACATATTTGTCTGTGAATGTGGCTGCACATACACCCATATGTAGTATATATGTAGACCAGAGGACAACTTAAGTGACTTTCCTTGGGAGCCATTTACCTCTTATCTATCTATCTATCTATCTATCTATCCATCTATCTATCTATCTATCAGACAGGGTCTCTCACTGGACTAGAACTTGCTAAGTAGACAAGTCTGGCTAGTGAGCCCCAAGGATCTGCCTGCCTCCACCTCCCCAGAACTGGGATTATAGACTTGTACCATTACCCCAGACTTCTTAAATTTTTGTTTTGTTTTTATGTGGGTTCTGGGAATTGAACTCAGGTCCTCACGCTTGCAAAGCAAGTGTTTTACTAGCTGAACTGTCTCCCCAGCCTTTCCTCCCATTACTTCCGTAGTGTGCACAGTAACTTGCTCTCCTAATCCATCACTAATGACAAAACCTCCCCCCAGGAACTCCCATTTAAGAGTCTGAACTCTGTGCTTAGCAGCAAAAGTGGGTTTGAGCAAAGGACAACACCAAATCCACTCTCCTGGAGGCACGAAAGCATTGCAATTGCTGCAGAGCTAGTCAACAAGCAGCCTAGATTAGCTGTGGCAAGCCTGCCAGCCAGCCTCCGTAGAACCACCCACCCTGGGTCTACCTACAGCAGGACCAGCTTGGTGGGGCCACTTCCGAGCCACTTGGCAGCTCTTGCTGTCACGAAGACTGAGATTTACAGCTTCCTCACCCAGCTAAGTTCTGTGCACGGCTTCAACACTAGGTTTCTTTTTTCAGGCTCTACCTAGATCAACCATCTGGCATGACAAGTTCTCTGACTCTGTCCCTCTGAAGAAACTATCTATGCTCATAAAATTGCAGATTTGTTTTTTATCACTCTAAGGAATTTCAGACAATCCAACCACAATATGCCACACTTACAGACAAAAGCGTTAGGTCTGGGGTTTTATTGTGGCAGCACACAAAGGCTGGTTATCCTAATGTTTAAGAAGCTCTGGGATTTATGGCCTGGATTTTACTTACCCAGTAAAGTGTCACAGAGGAATCTGATCCCTCAGGTGGGACACCGTTCTCACCAGCTAGCAAAGCGGACAGTGCTTTCAAAGGCCTGCTCAAAGCTATTCCCGAGAACTCTCTGCCTAGGAAAACCTCTTGCCCTGGACTCCTTCAGAATTCTATTGGCACTGATTCTTTTTTTTTTTTATTTTTCTTTATTAAGAAATTTTCTACTCACTCCACATGCTATCCACAGATCCCCCCTCCTCCCTCCTCCCATCCCCCCAGCCCTCTTTCCCAAGCCACCCCACATCCCTGGTGTTTCATGAGCCCCTGCTCATGAGGATTCCTTCTCCTGACCCTAAACTCAACTCTGGGCTCTTTGAGCATGAAAGCCGCCTTAGTATCACCAATGTAATCTTCACAGTATATAGCACAGCTCAGCTTCTCAATTAAAATACATGGATTGATTATCATCATAAGAAGAAACTCCTTTGAGGTGCTGGGACCTTATTGATGATGGAGCCATGATGATTGATGACAGCATCTTTGCACAAGGACAACATTTTAATAACGGATATTCAATACTGAACGTCGTCTGCATTCTTTATCAACACTGATCTGAAGCAGTGGCCGTCAACGACTTCCTGCATTCATTTCTTTCGAATTTGATATGTTATTCTCTAAGTAGTCAGAGAGTAGTTTTGCCTTATTAAATAATACTCAATAATTTAAATTAATAAACATTTATTGAATGTTACTAATATATAAAGCATAGGTTTAGATGATTTAAGAGTATAAAGAGAAATACAAGGGCAAGCAGATAACCTTGCAAGTACAAGGACCTGAGCTCGATTCCCGGAACTAACTTTAAAAAGCTAGGCATAGTGGCTCACACTTGTTATGCCAGTGCTGAGGGGATCTCACTAGCCAGTCAGCCTGCACTACTAGGGAATTTCCAGGCCATTTAGAAACCCTGTCTCAAAAAGCAAGGTGGGCTGAGTTTATAGCACAGTTGGTAAAATGCTTACCCAGTATGCATGAAGTCATAGGTTCAGCCCAGCACTGTACAAAACAGTTATGGTGGTCCATGTCTATAATCTCAGCACTTTGGAGGCAAAGGCAGGAGGATCCAAAGTTCAACACTTGAGGCTGTCCTCTGGTGTCCACACGTGCATGAGTACACACACAATGTATACCTGCACATACCTGCACACATACACACAAAAAAATTTAAAAGTTAAAATTAAAATGTCAGATGTCCTCTGCTCTTAAAGGATTTAGTCTCCTAGAAGAGACAGTCACACATACATATCATTTTGGTGAAAGGTGAAATGAGGTAAGCACCATGGAGAAGCTAACTAAAATCCACCAGAAACAGAAGAGTCGTAGAAATAGACAGACCAGGGATGGAAATAAAGTCATCCAGGATGAGCAAGTGGCACATAGTTGTAATATCAGCCCTCGGGAGGCTGAGGCTGGAAGTCTAACCATTCTGGGTTACACAGCAAGATTCTACCTCAGAAAGAACATCAAAGCATACAGTCTAATGATCCAAAGGTGACTTAAAGCCTCCCCATGGAGTCATCAAGTAACCGTCTCTCCAGCCCACGCTTGATTAGCTAGCTCTACTAGTTGGGACTTGTTATCCATTGACTTCCAGTGCAGTTGTTTTCTTACTACCGTCAGTGGGTAGATGCAGAGTTATGCTGGACGAGCTGCTCTTTGTCCTCCACATCTCCGGACACTCTGCTCAGTGACCTGTTAACATTCCGATGGGCAGGCACATTTGCATACATGTGGAGTTCTCTATGACTACTTTTAAAGCATGTACAAAACAGAATAAAAACAATGAGATAAGGATGGAATATATTCTACTTTTCAAACAATTCCTCATTTTATTAATGTTATCCACCCTCTTTGCTCTTATTGTAATTATGCTCTTACTAATAATACCTCATTTTCAATGCTTAGATAATCAGGATAAGTCCACACCATTGTAAGCTCAGTGTTGTAACAAGGCCTGGTAGTCTCTTCGTGTGTTGTTAATACTAGTGGATGAGTTCAGTGTTCTAACAAGACCTGGTATTCTTCCTTCATTGTTAATGCTAGTGGATGCAAATGCACTTTCCCAATTATCTATTGATTATTCCAACTGTGTTTGATTAGATAGGATGTTTGTCTCATAAACATGACTGACACAGAGATCATTTTGAGGGCTGGAGGGGGCCCAGCTCTGCCTCTTCCTTGATGTCCTCCTGTGCTTCTCTTTATGATCTACAGTCCCAAATGGGAGCTACTTTAGTTAAATCAAGATAATATCCTCCCTAGATAAGCAACCTGTGGCACATCACAGTAACTCTGGAAGGCCACCAAAGAGAGAGGCTGTCTTTGTCAGCCTCCCATATTACAGAAACCTGCCCTTTCCTGACAACCTGGAGTGCAAGGTGTTCAACATCTATTTGCTGAGGCACCTTAACAAATTATCGTGTGCATCTTCCCTTCATTAAAGAGCACTGATTCTGATTTCGTGTAAGCTCTGAAGAGGAAATTCTTCCTTCTATTGCTTCAAGATCAAGCCACGTGAAAGGCAGCCAGCCAGCTTGCTCCCTCTCTCAGACTCCATAGCTTCAGGCTCTTCCTAGCTTAACTGACATGTCCTGACAGCTGGTGGAGGTCTTCTCTGGGTGCCAGGCTAATGCTCTCTCCGCTACACAGTGTTATTTTTCTGCTAAATATAATGTGCCTCGCAGGGTCTCTATCCATACTCCTGTCTACCAATGCTGATGCCTCTTACATTCTAAGCTGTCATAGGAAAAAAAGATAAAAACTAGATACACAGATGGATGAATCGTAGATAGGTAGATAGATAGACAGATGGATAGATAGCTGATAAACAGACACTAGATAGTAGGCACAAATATATATACATATATATTTACAATGAAAAGTGTAGCAGTGTTGAATTTCATGTGGGAATCCCCTGAGTTGACAAACGTCAAATTTTTCAAATTGTCAAATGCATGAAGCTTTGAAGGGAAAGCCCAATTTACAGCAGATACCCCAGATTTGATACAGCAGATTTGAAAGTGTCAGGACCACAGACGGACACATACTAAGGAAAGCCACTTTGCTCAGTGAAGAGAGGCCAGGAGGACAGCAAGTGGCAAGGCCACGAGGTGAAGCTCCCCGGCCTCAGGAGCTGGCATCATAATATTGCGTCCTCCAGACCCTAGCCGTGAGGTTCCAGTGTTGAACATTTGCCCAGGTCACTCTGGTCTTGCTTTGGCCCCAGTCCTTTCTCTGTCTCTATTCTTCCCTTTGGAATGGAAATGTTTACTCTGTGTTTCTGCATCTTGGGAGCAGCTTTTCTTTTTATGTTACAGCTGCTAGCCCTAACGGCGCCTGGGATCTTGGAAGAGACTTTTATTTTGGACTGTTGTACAATGTTGGAAGTGACAAGACTCTAGGGATCCTTGAAGAAGGACTAAATGAAATCACAAGCCTTTGAGTGTGAGGGGCAGAATGCTGTGTTTGGATATGAAGTGTCCTCCTGGTGGGCTTATGTATTGAAAGGCTGGTCTCTGTATCATGGTACTATTTTGAAAGGCTCTGGAAAATTGGGAGGTGGGAGCCAGTTGGAGGGGACAGAGATGACATGCCCCCCAAGATCCTTTGCAGTCCCACTTTCCCCTGCTCATTGGAGAAGTGGGAAGTGATGTCCCCCACTGTCACAATGCTCCGTCCAAGTGCTGGGGCCCAGCGACCACAGACTGAATGAGCTGAAACTGCACGCCATGATGGACCATTCCTCTTCAGCTGCTTGTGGAAAGTGTTTTGATCAAAGTCACAGACAATGACAAAAAAACTGAAATCCACCTTGATTTTGGATCTCAAAGATAAATGCTGAAGGCTTTGATTTTACCTTTCCATACTTTCAGCTCTTCAGATGTAACAAACGCAGTTATCAAACACGGGATAAGGTAGAGACTAAAAATGGTAACAGAGACATCATCTTTCCATAAAGAGTAGTTTTGATGCTGTTGAGTCTGTGTGTGTGTGTGTGCACGCACACGGGCCATGGTTTATGGAGAACAGAACCTTGTTTTATAAAGAGTGTTTTAGGTCAGATCATCCAACCCCACTTGTTAAAATCCAGGCCCTGCCATCTCCTGCCAGGAGGTGTCCAGTTCTCCTGCACAGCCTCACACTGGAGTCTCAAAGGTTTTCTATGCAGCCCACTCTATGCTCTAACCATTCCCCAACCCACACCCTAGTTCTTAGAGGTCTGGGCTGAAAATGGCAGGCACTGGTGCACCTCAGACCCAGTGAAGACATCAAGGACCAGAGAAAGCTGAAAAGAGTAGGGAGGAACAGAAATGGGCTGAGAAGGGAAATGTGAGTGCTTTTTACTAAGGAAGATTGAAAATCTTGGCAATTTAGCTGTACTGTAACAGGACCCGGGAAGGTGGTTTGATGAAGAGACTTGCTTCTGGCTTTCAAGTAAGTTACAAAGCTGCGAACAGCATTTTAAAGAGTGCTCTGCTGAGTTTTGATATATTTTATCCCTCTGTATTTTTAAATATTGCCCTACCTGTTTTCCTAATCACGCTAGCCACAAACTTCTCCTTCATACTTGCCATAGTCTGAAATTGGAAAACACAGTTCATCTAAGGTGAACAGCAAGTACACTTGGTCCTTGATTCTAAGAACACAGTCGGATCATTATCTCTTATTTGGTATAAACTCAGACTATTTTGTCTCAGCTGGGGCGTAAATGGGAGAAGTCTAAGAATGTCAAAGTGCTGTTGAGGCCATTTTACACCTCAGTGCTCTGACTTTACATCGGTGAACAGGCTTGACCCAGTACATTTCCCTGAAGAATCCTGATGAGTAGGCCAGAATGGCGGACACTCCAGGTCACCTATTGGGGCCACTCAGAAGAATTGGGAGACATTCACTGCTAGCGAGTGTGGAGCACAGACCCTAACTCAAGACTGCCTTTGTGAGGAAAAGGAGGAAACCAGTTCATTTGGGTCAGTATGGACATTTCAGTACAAGACAAAAGCAATAAAAGTGACACTGAGAAAGAAAAAATAAGATGTGGAATTCTCAAAAATAATGACAAAATAATAATGTTTCCAGTGACTTTTAAATAAATATTTTAATAGAGGTATAGGCTCCCATTTTCCCCTGTTTTCTGATTTAGAGAGTCACAGTCATTCTTGGTTATTACCCTTTTATTTATTTATTTACTTATTAAAGCTTTATGCATGTGATTTATGTGTGAGTGAGAATGTTTGTGTACTCATGCATTTGTGTGTGTGTCTGTGTGTGTGTGTCTGTGTGTACACAGGCGTGTGTGTGCTGACGCACATGTGTAGAGTTCAAAACCTTGGGTATTGGTTCTCCCCTTCTACCTAGTTTTGAGACGTGGTGTCTTTGCTAATTTTCCTCTGTGTAAGTCAGGCTAGCTAGCCTAAGAGCTTAAGAGGATCCTCCTGTCTCTAACCCCATTTCTTTACAGGAGCCCTGCAACTGAAGGAGTTTGCATTACGGCACCCAACTTGAACACAGGGTCTGGAAATTCAGACTCGGGTCCTTACATTTGCTCAGCAAGCACTTTCATCATCTCCTTAAGAGAGAGACACCTGGGTTGAAAAGCCATCAAGGGGCTTATGTAACGTTTGAAAGGTTTATAAATATCTCAGGGGAGGAAAGAAAGTGATGGCCCCAAACCAAGTGCGTTAACAATAGCTCCATGGCAAACTGTCCTGGGAAGTCCTCTTACCTGAGGACTGGGCACCGTGGAGCTTGAGAACATGTGTGGGATGCCTATAAAGAGCATATTCCCTTGTCTCTGCAGTATCCTTAGCAGTTTTCTCAAGATGTGCGTGCATTCTGCTTTAGTGCTTATTCAATAACAGAGCTGTTTCCTTTCTCCTTCGCTCTGGAGAAGAGCTGTTCTGCTGGTAGGAGGTTTTGTTTCTAATTCCATTTCACCAACACAAGGCATCCAGTGCAAGTGAGAAGTGCCCCCACCACTGACACCCACATGCTCTTCATGTAGGAGAATCTTTGGGCAAGCCATGCAATCTCTAGAAGATTCTTTGGCAAGTAGATGGAATGGCAACCCCCAGAAAATATAGCTTGGTGTCCTGACCTCAAAATATAAAGGCTTTTGGGGCTAAAATCTTTACAAAGGTGATCAAGTTAAATAAAGCCTGTAGGATGGAGTCTCCTTTGGTATGACTGATGTCTTTATGAAAAGGGGAAATGTGGACACAGAGACAGACACCCACAGAAGAAAGATGACGTAAAGAGACAGGAAGCAAAGGCAGCCTTCCTCAAGACAAGGAGAAAGGCTTGGGACAGATCCTTCCTCGACAGCCTTCAGGAGACATGGAGATAAACAACACCTGGATCCAGTCTCCTCTGGAACGGAGCACGTGTAGTGTGTGTGATGTGAGCCACTCACTCTGTGGTACTTTATTATGAGCTAACTCACCAATTAGCATATTGCTATGGAGTCAGAGCAAGGAATATTACTGCATGAATGGAATATTAAATGGTGCTAGTGTGCAGTCTGAGGCCCCTGCCTCACAAGAGGAACCTCATGCTCCAAGAACAGAGCATGTGGTGTGGGCGGGGGTTGACTACAGTGAATTATAATGTATTAGTGGCTGGAGGTGCAGCTCCAGGGAAAAGAGTTTGCCTACCCCTCAATTCTGAATACTGCAAAATATAATGTGTGTGTGTGTGTGTGTGTGTGTGTGTGTGTGTGTGTGTGTGTGTGAGAGAGAGAGAGAGAGAGAGAGAGAGAGAGAGAGAGAGAGAGCACTAAGAGAGATTTTAAGTTTTCTCAGGATTAAAATGTTAAGTATATAAGGTGATAAGTATACTAATTAGTTTGATTTAGCCATTCCACACACATATTTTATAAACCACAAATATATTCAATTTATGTCTCTAATGTAAAGACTTTTCCATCTTTAACTTCTATCTAATGCAGAGACTTTCTCAGACTGAGCTAGATAAGCAGGCCTAGATAAGCACAAGCTTGAGGAGAGGTAAAGAGGTCCTCAATAATATCTAAGTTTGGTTCCCATAACAGCCAGTATGATAGAGCTCCCCCACTCCATGCCTAGTACCCTAGAGATTTTTCTATTCTACCTGACTTCATATCAGAGCACAGCTCACTGTGCCAAACAACAGAAGCTGAGCTCAAGGCCTGGCCTGAGAATCTGAAGATCAGGGGTTCGGGTACTACTGGGCTGTCAGTCAGCAACTGTGGTCATGGCTCTTTTACTTGCCACTGGTCTTGCATAGAAAAGTTTGTCTCTTCTTTGGCTTCTTGAATGTCTCATGTTCTATGGCTTGCTTCATTACTTGGGATATTCCAGACTTGACCTTAAAAGCAGCTGTTAATGTGGGTGAAACAGATGGACACGACCAACGTGATTTCTTCTGTCACATTGTTCTTTTCCTCGATCATCAACAAATACCTAATAAGTAGTTTCTAAATGGAAGGCTCAAGGAGCTGCATCCTTGAGAAATACTAAAAAATAAAATTTGAATTTTGAATTTAAAATATGCAAGCAGTCCTCAAGGGCCGCCTTCCATTACCTAAGCTCCTTGCATGATCTCTCAGTAGACTATGTCCGTTCTTGGAGCACACACACTCATTTGCTTTAATTTTGTATATCTCTCCAGAGATCACCTAACAATTCTTTTTCTTGATTCTTCCTTATTTACTCCAGATTTCTAAAGGAGTAACCTGTGATTGCTCTACTCCCTCACCTCCCATTTATTCTTTACTTCTGCCATCCACTCGCTCATCTGTGTTCATTCAATGTTGTTTTTCTGTACGGCAGGCACTGTGCCCAGTGCCTACACAAGATGAAGAGCACTGTCATTGCCCAGTGCATGGTCTTGGGGAGTGACACATGTCACACAGCACAGAAAAGATCACAGTACGAGGAGAACAGTCACCTGGCTGGGATCTTGACTGTTTCTTACCAATCATGGCCTTGAACAAATGACTTTACTTCTCTCCTTTGAACCAGTTTTCTTATCACTGCAATGGTGGTCTTCATAAAGTCTACCCTCTGCATTTACAAGGATGATAATAGGTAATGTGTATTGTTTAGCATATAACAGACATTTAACAGTAACGTGCATTTCCTGTTGCTACTGTAATACAGAAGGACAGACATGAGAGCTCAGGAGGATGCTTTGGAACCCATGGACACTGTTCTCAACTGAGGGCAGGGAGGGAAATGATGTCTGGAAAGGTTTCCTACCATAGGAGAATGGCCAAAGATGAATCTTAAGGTTTTAATTTAGGAGCTAACTTGAAGAGAAGGAAGAGAGAAAGGTGAAGCTAAAGGTACTTCAGGTAGAGGCCCCCGACAAGAGAAAAACACAGAGACATCGGAGCCCACAGCACCTTCAAAAGAAATCCACATCGGTGAGGTGAGAATTCATCTGCAGCATGGAGAATTGTGATCCTCTGCCCCTGCCTTATGTCCTGTGGCAGCAGAAGCCTCTGAAAGACTTCATAAAGGCAGAGGAGGAACAGACTGGCTTCTTGGATGGTCTCTCTGGAAGCAGATAGATGGCAAGGTGGAGGAGAAACCAGGAAAATGGTGACGGAGAGGTATTGGCTCTGATGGCTAGTGTGTGTGTGTGTGTGTGTGTGTGTGTGTGTGTGTGTGTGTGTGTGTATGGTGGGGCTCATGCATGACATCACATATGTTTGGAGGTTAGAGAACAAATCTGTGGGGTTTGTTGTCTCCTCCCACCTTTACCTGGGTTCTGGAGAGCAAACTCGAGTCCCCAGGCTTCCATGGCAAGCAACCTTATCCACTGAGCTATCTCACTGGCCCTGTGACAGTTAATTTTGTGTGTCAGTTTGACTGGAGGCATGGGCTTACTCCAGTGCCTGAGGGCTATCCAAAAGTACAAGGATGATAATGGGCTCATGCATCCTGATGTTGAAGAGTGCTGATCCAGATCCAGGAGAATCAGTGGTGTCAGGGCTGATAGGCAGAGGACTGGCATCGTACTTGGAGACAATCAGGCAGAAAGAGAGAGTTCTTTCTTATTCAGCCCTTTGTTCTATTCAGGTCTCCAACTAACTGATGGAGGAGAGCCATGACCATAGTTACTGACTGACAGCCCAGTAGTACCCGAACCCCTGATCTTCAGATTCTCAGGCCAACGAGTTACCCAGAAATTTGGATGGACTATGTCTGCAAAAATATTTCCAAGTGACATTAACGTGTGAATCCATATATTAAGTCAAACAAACTGGCCTCCCCAGTGTGGGTGGCTCTCCTCCATCATGACTTGTTTAGCCTGCTTTCTTCGACAACTGAGGACCACTTGCCCAAGGATGGTACTACTCTTACTGGACTTACTCATCAATCATTAATCAATGTCCCACAGACTTGCCTACATGCCAATCTAATGGACACATTTTCTCAACTGAGTTTCCCTCTTCCTAGATGACCCTGGCTTGTATCAAATCAACAGTAACTAACCAGCACAGATGTCCTATGAAATAAGCACCCTAACTGTCTTTCCTAGCAACCATAGACACTGTTTTCATAAAATTTACATTTTAAAAATTCTTACCGGTTTCTAATCAGGCTTTGTGGCATGACTTCGTGAGAGGTGTGCAAATGTCTGTTCATTTTAGATATGAGAAACCAAAGAAACAATTTCACCAAAGTTTATGTTGAACCAATCAGTTTATTGGGGTTATTTGCAGGAATAGAGGTGACACAAAGCAGCCACATCACTGTAAAGCTACCCCAGCACGGGTGATGATTCAAGAAAACCATATCCCTGAGAGCTCCCTGCCCAGCATGCCACAGCTACACTAAAGAGAGTGTCCTAGTCACCAGCCTCCGCCCACCCTCACCCTGACCCCAGCAATATCGTCTTGGGAGGAGCCTTTGGAATCTTGTAACTTTCCAAGCATTGTGAGCCTTTCCTTAGCTTTCTGAGTCCTCTGAGCCCCACCCCCCAGGAGGGCAGGTGTCAATTAGGAGGAAATAGGTACACTGAGGGTTTGAAGATCCTTGCGTGATTCAGTGACTGCTGGTCTTCCTCTCCTTTCAATTTCATGCTGGGCAAAGTTCCAGAACTTATTCTGCCTGGTACTTCTGGGGTATCCATTGATAACATGGTTTAATACGAAATTAACTTTTTAAACAGGATAGAATTTCAAGAAAACATTCTCTGCTCTTTGGAATGATAACTAAGCACATGTCGAGGGTTTTGAAAGTTGGGCTCTCTAATTCGTGCAGTGTGAAAACACTTCATAGAGTAGCTGGGCTTTGTAATGAAGCTTGGCAAAATATAATGTGGAGATTAAAAGAGCAGGGACATTTATTTTTGGCAGCTGACAGTCAGGCCTGGTGAGTTTCTTATCCTGACTCCTGCTAAGCAAGAGGAGAAAATGCCTAAATATAGGACTTTTAGAACGCAACTCCAGCGGGGATAACAAGAGTTGGTTTCATCATGTTAAAAGTAATGCTAAGACTAGAAAAGCCAGGACATAAAGTTGGTCTTGACGTCCTGCTGCTGAGCAGCTGGGGAAATGAGTGTTTCCACTGTGGCCAAAGCTGCAGCTTTCTCCTGTGACTCACCTGGTCAGAAAGCTTGATAGGAAGAAGGGCTTTGAAATGTCACCGCCTCTCTCTGTTAACCCATCAGTATAAAGCCAGGCTGGACTTACTTTAGGGTGAGTTTGTGGGTCAGTTTTATTTGGGGTATATTTTCTAGGACACTTTGAGTTTTGGTATAAAGTGATTTCATTTTAATTTTTTAAAAAATGCTATTTTGTGTACAAACAGAATGGCATACTTATCCCAATTCTTATTCTGCGTTCTGTGGGGTACTGCAAACACTGACACCTTAACTTTGGGAAGCAGTGAGCACTCCTTGGCTTCTTTCTCTCCTCTGTAAAATGGGAGGAATACCTGTGTGTGAGTTATGCAGGGATCAAAAGAATGAATATATGCAAGTGGCTTAGCACTCACACATACTCATTGTCCCACATATGGCAGCAGTCATTGGAGGTGTGGCATTATTAGTATTGACGATGATGTATTGGGTAGACAGTTGGCTAGGAGTCAGGAGCAGCTGGCCATTGCTAATCTATATTTACCTACCTATTACTCAACCTACTTTTGAAGATTAATTTTCATATCTTGGCCCAGATAACTTTCTAACTTTAGCTTTTTTGACCTGTAAATGTAGTGATCAATACAGAGAGCCCTCGTAGTGCCATACTGCAGGCTCCTCCATTTTTCCTGAAATTGTCTTCAACCAAAGCCATTGCATCTGGCCCTCTCCGAAGAACTCAGAACTCTGAAGTGGCTGGCTCCATGTGGGTGCAGAACAGCTCTCCAAAGCCACAGAGCAAGCATGTTTGCTGCAATGTTTTCCAAATCCAAGAACAGAGTGCGTAGAGAAGTCTTTTAGGAAAGCTGGTACGCAGATAAAACTCAGACTTGTCTGAGTCAATAGCAAAAGATACTATTTCATTTCTGGTAAGAGAGGATAGTGGCTTTGTCCCATAAACCCCACCGAATTTAACCATTTCAACTTGGAGAAAGAGAAGTTTACCCTTGGAGAAATAAAATTCTCCACACCAGCTTTGGGTGAGGACAGATGGCCACTACAGCATGATTATTGTCCCTTGCATGTGTTTGACATGTGGCCTTTCAAACTCCGTTAGACATTCTACTGAGTCTTCCCACCACTGTATAGGTAGGTGGGGTAGCTACCAGAATATAGTCATTGCTTAATGAAGAGAGCTGATCTACAGAGTCATGGGACTGGCCTGGGTCACACAAGCTAGTTAGCTCATGCTCTCTGCCAGGCACATGTGACTTGTGAGCTCTATGGGCTCCCACGTGCCTCCCAAGGATAGATCTGAACAGCAACAACTCTGCCTTCTCCATTAGTTGCCTTGGAAGCTGGCAAAATATTTTGGCATCCCCATCTGATAAGACTAAGAGAAGTTTTAAAAAAAAATCATACAGCTTCTCAAGCAGGACTGCTAGACAGTGTAAAGGGTGAGGGGAAAGAAGACTCTGTCAAGGGGTTCTATTATAATCCCTATCAATTCAGCGCTTTCAAGGGGGCTAGTAAATCATAAACATTCCACTATGAAAAAAGTCTCCAGTAAAGGGCCATGCCCAATCCAAAAGCACTGCCTCATAGAACGTTTTATGGAGACATTGATCTGATTAAATCAAATGCCACAGGAGACTCGGGTTTGCGAATCAGAATGAAGACCATTCTTGGCTCCTGCCTATTTTTGTTCACTCCTCTCTGCCGTCAGGAAATAATGTCATACAGTGTTCCTTGCTTGAGTTGGGAAAGAAAGGATCTCTTGTGGAGGGTTCTGACTGAGGCCTCTTAGAGCATTGAGTACACTCACCTATCAAGTTGACAGGCAAATACAGACAGGCAATGTTCGGCTGGATAACCACAGGGGTTCCATCTAGGAGACAAGAGATGTCTTTTCCTTCTCCCAGGATGCAGCCTCTGAGCATGCCCAGAATTTTCTTCTGCTTCCAGTAGATTCTAACTCCCCTCTCCCAAAAAATAAAAAATAAAGAGAGGGAAAGATGAAACCCCTTCACCAATTTCCCAAAATAAAATCACTTTGGCATGTGCCAGACTGTTGCTGCAACCTGTACACTGGGGAGAAAGATACATTGAAATTGAACAGATCTCCACCCAGGAGGCATGGAGGGCAATTATAAAATCAGCCTGAGCTTCGCCTGCTGTGGCACCCACACATAAGGATGCTCCCAGCAGGACCAGGCCTGAGAGCCCTAAAGATATGGAGAAATGTGGCTCTAAAGGTTCCTAAAGATTGGGGTCATTCAAGTCCTCAGTCTGGAGTTTTCCATTACTGATTCACTCTGTCCCACTGTGCAGACTCTGGTTAACCAAACCTAAAGACCTGAGAAGCCTAGGGATAAATAGTGATCCATTCCTGCTACAGCCCAGAGAGAACAAGAGAGCAGCAGCCTCCTCTCACCAAGCACACAGGTGCCAGGAGCGGTCCTTGCCCATGTCTCTGCAGCACAGGTGAAGTCCTTCCTATTCTCGTTTCATAGTTGAGTAAACTGACCCAAATACAGATGCATAACTAAACTTGTGTGAGAGGAACATGGCGTCCTCTGCTAGCCCCAACCCCTGCCTTTAAGCTCCACTGACCCCGGATGGACAAGAAGAGACCTTGGGTTTGAAGAGAGACCTGTAACTGGAGGTGAACTCATCCATTGTGTTCCAGTACGCTCTGCTGTTTCTGACTCACTGCCTCTCTGCCTATCTGATCTATATCCCACAGTCTGTAACTGTTACCCACAATGCCTCTTACAGACTTTGGAAACCACAGAAGACAACCTCGGAGAGGAAGAAAATGAAAAGGATTCCTGGGGAGGCTTGTGAGGTTGAACATCAATGTGTGTCTGTGTCTGTGTCTGTGTCTGTGTCTGTGTCTGTGTCTGTGTCTGTGTGTCTCTCTCTTAGTCTCTCTGTCTCTGTCTCTTTGTCTCTCTGTCTCTGTCTCTCTGCCTCTCTCTCTCTCTGTCTCTGTCATGCACACACACACACACACACACACACACACACACACACACACACACCCCTGTACCTTTGCTGGCCTCCCCTCTGTTGACCATGAAGTAGAGGGCAAGACCTCCATGCAGGTCAACATCTACCACAAGTGCAGCCTAAAATAGTCTTGGCCCCTCATCACCTCATCAAATTACAGAACCACATCTCAGTCTCTGTCCGTCACCGGCCTAGCCACTCTTCAGCTCCACTCACCCCTCCTCTTTCCTTCTCTCCTGACCGCTCTGTGGATTAGCTCCCGGGGCTGGTTCAGTTTGTACTTCCCAAGCAGACTCCCAGCCCCTCCCTCACACTCTGTGACAGTCCCTTTGGTTTCCTCTTCTGATCTTCACAGGACCCACTGTACCTGCCATCTTTTGCCTTGTTAAGATTCAATGCCAGGTGAGGACAGCTGACCCCAGGAGAGCAGCTGTCATGTCATGGGTGCAGAAATGACAATAGTTAGCCTCCAAGACTTGCTCTCATTCCCAGCTCGGCCACCTGGGCTGGCTCTCTGCTTCCTGGGTCCCAGTTTTCTTATTCACATGGTGACTACAATAATACCTCCCTCAAAGTGTTGGGTGAAGCTAATGAGACAATGGTATAAGACACTGAGGGGGGACAGCTATGAAAAAGTTCCAGCTGTTGTTACTGTTGTCATCATGATGGGACTTGTTACTCACCACTCCTGTGACACAGATCTTCCCTCATTTTCTGCCCCCCACAACACCATGTATAGTCTTTTTTTCTTCAAAATATAGATTGCCTTGATAACCTTTACAAGTAGGTGTGATTGCCCCAGTTCCTGAGAAGTCAGAGTCACAGAGAGGTTATGTAACTTCCCAAGGTCATAATGTTTAGAAGGAAATCAACTGGGCTGCATGTGTTCACTCTGTTTCCCACAGTACACCATTGCAGATGCTTCCAGACCATTTTCTTTGCTGGGGTAGTACACAGGTGTGTATGAAAGTGGGAACGGCCAAAGGTGAGATACACAGGTCCACAGGCAATTACAGAATAGTGTGGGGAGGGTGGTAAGCAGGGTCCTTGGGAGAGAGGGTGGGCACAATACTCAGATGACAGGACTCCAGAGCCCACGCATTTCCACTGCCACAGAGCTGAACAAACACTGTCTCCTATTCCCTGGTTCTGGGACACACTGAAGGAGAGAGAAGGATGAGGATAAGGGACAAAGGGACCAATTGAAGAGACCATGTAAACGTAGGTAGCCTTATTAGGGCAGATTTCAGAAAAAGCTCATAGACAGAGATGAAAGGAAAAGACATGTAAGGTGTGGGACTAGCCTGAGCAAAGTCTGTTGGGCTAAAGGACAAAGGATTCATGGCATACAAGAGCATCAGTAAGGGTGAGACAGAACATGAAGCACCTAGTAAGCTATGCTGAAGTCTAAAGTCAGCAATCAGAGGGGTAGGTAAAGATCAGAGTTCTTTTTGGTGGCAGCATATATGTGGAGGGTGGAGAGGAGAAAGACCAAAGGGTCTGCCTTAGCCTGTATGTAGATCCCTGCATTTCCTGTACAGTTCTCTGCAGGAACATGCTGCATTGTCCTTCTGCTTATCTGCAGCCTTAGGTGTGGAGGTGGGCGCCTCTCAGAAGTCTCACAGGTTCCTATGCCTTTGCCTTTAACCTAACTGGATACGCCATTGTTTCCATATCCCCTTCCTCCAAGAATCTAAGCATGACTCAAAGGTAGTGCATTAGTTTCTTTCACATTGTTATGACAAAATTCTGGTGGTGGTTTAAACAAGAATGGTCCCTATAGCTTTATTTATTTGAGTACTTAGTCATCAGGGAATGGCACTATGTGGAAAGGATTAGGAGGTGTGGCTTTGTTGGAGCAGGTATGGCCTTGTTGGAGGAAGTGTGTCAAGGGGTGTGGGCTTTGTCCATGACCACGCCCCTCCCGCATGGTGTCTACTGCTCTAGCACCGTGTGTGCTACAATGCTTCCACCATGCTCCCTGTCATGATAAGGAACTCACCCTCTGAAACTATAAGCAAGTCCCAATTAAACGCTTTCTTCCATAAGAATTGCCATGGTCGTGGTGTTTTTTCACAGCAATAGAAAACCCTCAGACAAGACCCAATAGAAACAACTTGAGGGAAGATTAAATTTGGCTCATGGATTCAGGGTTTTTTTATTTTAAGCATAATTTTTTATGATTCTTCGGGAATTTCACATCATGCACCCCAATCCCACTCATTTCCTAGTCTCTCCATATCTGCCCTTCACCCTTGTAGCATCCCCCAAAGGAAAACTTACAAATAATAATAAATATAAATAAATAAAAACTACAAATAAGACTACTAATTCAAACAAACAAAAACCCAAACAAACAAAAAAGCAAATAAACAAGCAAAACAACCCCACTTCACGCCTGTGTCTTTCCTGTCTCTCTATCCCATCTTCCTTCATCTTGGTGGCCTTGGGACCTACAGTATACAATGCAGTAGACCCTTTTGTCCACACAGCTTTACTTGCAAATGTTCATTGTGTAATGTGTTGTTGGTCAGGTTCAAGGCCTCTGGCTTCTGGTACACAATCAATACTGGACCCTCATCAAAACTCATCTCTGATATCCTTCTGTTGCCCTGATTTGTGGAGATGCTGAGGCTATGTTTCTGCAGGACCAGTCCCTTCATGCACTCCTGCAGGTTGTAGATAGGGTAGATGTTGAGGAGTGTCAACTCAAAGCCCTGGATGTGTGCCTGGGTGGTAGTTGAATTGGTCAGTCCAGGCGACTGGGACCACCCACCTCAGGTGAGGAGCGGAGCCATCTCTCCCATATTCATGGCAAGAGGTGGGACTAGCTTTCCCAAAACAGCTCTCCAGTGAGGTGGGGACCAGGTATCCCTAGGCCAGTGAGAGGTGGGACCAGCTCAGCATGGCCCTCATACTTCAACACATGGTTTGCATGGGCCCCTGTGGTAACTTTGCAAGGGACATCAATACAGACCCCAACTACATCAGGATCATGGATCCAGACATGGCCATCAGCAGCAGCTTGGGCCGGGTTGCCGCCATGGCCCCGGGTAGCAGCACAGGTCTCTCAGATGGGAATGGGCCTATTAGTAGTGAGGTGCCTGCACCCCAACATGACCCCAGATGGCGGCCCAGACCCCCAGCAGTCAACACAGACCCTGGCCCTGTCTGTGGTGGGACCACACACGGACCTCAGCAGCAGCTCAGGGCTGGATGACACCCTGGCCCTGGGTGGCAGCTCAGACCACTCAGATCAGCACGGCCCCAGCAACTGCATATCCCTTGGACCCCAAGATGGCCACAATGGTTTCAGTTTTTTTAAATGTACATTTTTAATCTGTTTGATGTGTGTGTGTGTGTGTGTGTGTGTGTGTGTGTGTGTGTAGGCATGTGCTTGTGGAGACCTGAGGTCAATGTGGGATACCTGCCTCTAATACTCTCTATTTTCTGAGAAGGTCTCTTAATTAACCTGGACCTTACCATTCTGACTAGAATGACCGGACAGTGAACACCAGGGATCTGTAGGCCCCACCCCCAGCACTGGCCAGTGAACACCAGGGATCTGTAGGCCCCACCCCCAGCACTGG
>CABHPR010152589.1:0-24101 GCA_902168415.1 Peromyscus melanophrys | reverse complement strand
CTGGCCAGTGAACACCAGGGATCTGTAGGCCCCACCCCCAGCACTGGAGTTACGGATATATGAGCCACACCTGGCTTTTTATGTGGCGTGGTGATCTGAATTCAGGTTTTCATGGTCACACAGCACGCACCTTACCCACTGAACCATCTCCCCAGACTGTTTGTTTTGTGAGTTGAGATTTTACCATGTATTCCTGGTTGGCCTGCAACTTGCTAAGTAACCCAGGCCGGCCCAGAATGTGTACTAAATGTCCTCCTCTGCCTCTCAAGTGTCGGGATTACAAGCACGAACCACCATGGGCAGTGTAGTTCACAGCTTCAGAGGGTCCTGGTTCATCATGACAAGGAAGACATGGTGGAGTTGACATTGGTCGGAACATGGGATGGAGACTCCTTGCACCACAACAAAACAGGGAGCAGAGTGCGGGGCTGAAATTAGGGGCCACCTATGACTTTCAAGTGACCTACTTCTGTTAGTTAGGCCCAAACCTAGTTCCACAACCTCCCAGAATGAGGCCAGTAAGCTGGGGCACAAATGTTCAGAACATGAGTCTGTGGGGGACGTTTCAGATTCAAACCCTAACTGTACCCAGACATGTTTCACACCCCTTGGTGCTTGCTATTGCGCATGTTTTTATGCACCGCTCCCTTTGCAGGAGAATTACTATTCTGCTATGATGTTCTTAGTTTTCTCTGCCTCAGAGCTGGTGATAAACTATATACAAGGATTTCCAAGCTGTTCTTGGGAACTGGAAAAGTAATTTAAATGCAACATGAATTACTTCAGGCTTCTTGTTAATGGGTTTAGGCTGTTGTTGGGTACATCATTCCCAGCATACAGAATGCCTCAGGGATTTCTGACTGTGTACAGCGGAGAAATTCTAGAACAGAGCTCAGATTCTAACAAAATGCTCCAAAGAAATCTGTTTCATATTTTTCTTTTGCTCACCGAATTGAAGTAGTTTGACCGTATAGTACTAAAAATACCACAAAGCCTTTATCTAACGAAAATAGGGTGTTTACACCCAAATTTTCTGATTAAAAAGGAAGGAAACATGTTAACTAGTGCAGATCTTAGCAGTGTATTTGGCTGTGAGTCAGAGAAACCCCAATGAATGTATTTAAGCAAAGCTATGGCTTCCTTCGGTTAACACCAAGCCCAGGACCCGTGGTCTTGGGTTTTATTGATTCTGTGACATCATGGACACAAGTTGTTTACATCTTACTGTGACATCCTCAAAAAGTTGGTTTTATCAGCAGACACTTCCTGGGTTGCAAGAAAGGGCCACCAGCCCAAGATCACCTCTTGGTGGAGCCAGTGGGAAGGCAGCCCAAGGTCACTGCTTCACAGAGGCTGCCTGAAGCTGTTCGTTTTTCCAGTCAGCTAAGGAAGCCATGTCCAGAAGCACCACGCCCCTTTTCATGCTCATTTCTTTTTTTCCCAGACCCATATCACAATAACACAGAATCACCAGGACTAGCTTAAGATAAAAAAACAGTTACTTCTTAAGCTTCAGAAGGCCCCAATATTTTGCAAATTGAACAAGATGAAGGTTTGATTAGCAAGGACTTTAGGGGTTCAGCTTGTTGGTGTTTTGACCAGCAGGATCACCATGTCCGTCCTTGACATTCTGGCTAAACTTCCTTCCTTACAGTGGACCACATTACACCTTTCCAATGACAGGAAGTACTACAAAGCTCCCAGCTAACTGGATGGGTTCATAAACATTCATTTTCACTTTTCTTGGTTCTAGGATCAAAGGTTTTCGAGAACAACTTGAATTGATATTGGTTATGTAGATGCAGTTTGGTTGGTACAGTTTGGGCAAATGACCAACATTCACTGGCTGTGATCTACCTTTCAACACTAAACGCAGAGCGCTGAAAGCACCCTTGGCTATAATGCTTCCTGTTTTAATTGCTTGGCCACTGGCCATGCTTGATTCCCTAAGAACTTGTAGAGTAAGGAGTAGAACCTGCAAGCAGAGCCAGGCAGGAGACAGGGCTGGATGTTTTCTGTGGCTTAGCAGCTGCACAGGAATCTACTGATACTGTAATTACTGTCTCTGGTCCCACAGCTCCGCAGTCAGCGCCCCGCTGCCGCTCTGGCGGTGCTTCTGGTCCCGAGGCCCCGGCTCTGCCGCAGCTACATGTAGGTTCAAATTAAGTCTCTATTTTCTATTTCTCAATAACACTCAGGAGTCAAAGGCTGGGATGAAAACCTGCTAGCTCAGAGAGGTTGAGTAGCAACTAGCTGACCTTGCCTTTTGGCTGGAGACTCTGCAAGAGGCATGTCTCTTCCCTCATCACAGAACCAAAAAGGAAGCCCAAACTCAAGTCCCGCGCTTTCCTTCCTGTGCACCTTCTCTGTCCAAATTGCTGGCTTCTCTATGGCCAATTCCGGTCAGCTAGTCGCTGTCTGTGCCCCTGATTCAAGGTTTAACTTTATTGGCGAGTCTCAGGAGTGTTAGAGTGCGATCAAAATATCCCACAACAGGACTCTTCTAAGGTCACATAGCAAGTTTTATGATTCCCAGCTGTAGGTTCAGCGTAGTGTGACAAGCAGTCTGAAGATGACCCTAAAAGTCCACTGGGAAAATGAGTAAATGGAACTATGAACCTCTCAGCAGAAGAGGCTATACCCAAGTCCAGGTCCCTGCTGCAGGGAGACCACACCTTCCTACAGTCTCCAAGGCCTTCAGAAGTTAAGCATCCAGGTTTCCAGCAAGGTCTATAAACAAGTGGGCCCCAAATCCAGATTTCTTGGACTAAGATCCATGCATACCCCCTGCTTCTAATACAGCTGCTCCATTCTAGTTTCTCTGGGAATGTAGACAAGAAGGGATGCCAGCCAGGCAGAGGGATCTCAGCACTTAGGAGGCAGAGGCAGGGGAATCTCTGTGAGTTCAAGGCCAGCCTGGTCTACATGGTGAGTTCCAGGACAGCCAGGACTGCACAAAGAAACTCTGTCTTGAAAAACCAACAAGAAGAAGGAGGAGGAGGGAGAGGAAGAGGAGGAGGAGGAGGAGGAGGAGGAGGAGGAGGAGGAGGAGGAGGAGGAGGAGGAGGAGGAGGAACGATCCCATTCTTGTACTGGAACATGGACCCATGCTATACATCATTTAAAACACCTTGGTCGTTTTACGGGACCACAGGAAGTAGAGAACCCATTCCCTTCCTGTGTGACCTTCCTAATACAGTTTTCTTTTCCCCTGATAAAGTCTATTCCTTAACTAAACCAGGATGAATTAACAGAATTTATTTCAAAATCTGGGGCAAAGTCCTAGGAAGGACCCCACAGGACACACTGGCTTCTTTCATGTAGACTCTGTAAAAGTAATGTTTAACCATTCTCACACCTATTAAACTACTGATACAGTGATGCAGGAAAAACATCTATAAAGCACTTTCCGGGGCTGGGGAGATGGCTCAGCAGTTAAGAGCATTGGCTAGTCTCGCAGAGGACCCAGGTTCAATTCCCAGCACCTACATCATGGCTCATAACTGTCTGTAAATCCAGTGTCTTCGAATCTGATGTCCTCTACTGTCCTCTGAAGAAATCATGTGTGCTAGTGGTGCACAAACACATGCAGGCAAAACATGCACACACACAAATAAATGAACAAATAAACAAATAAACAAAGAAACAAATAATGAAAAGCAACCAAACGTTCACTCCTCGTTTAAATTATGACTTGAATTTATGTCCATGCCTATCAAAGTTCCCTTCAGCCCCTGAGTCTCCCTATCATAACTTGAATTTATGTCCATGCCTATCAAAGTTCCCTTCACCCCCTGAGTCTCCCTATCTTCCCCAAATGCTTTACTGAAAGCTCAGTGTGTTCTTTGTGTTGCAGCCTCTTCTCAAGAACTCGGGTTGAACTCGTGGCACAGGGAAGAGCTACACTGAGAGAATTCTGCCTCTTAGCACTGACAGCATCCTTGGGCAATCTGGTGACTCTCCATTCTTAGGATGAATTCTCACTTCCCTGAGAAGACTTTTGGTTCTTGATATGTAGATGCCATGCACATAACCTATTCCCATATTGTTCTTTTCAGAGAAGACTCAACACTAGGGAGCTCCTAGGTGAAGCTACTGGATTGGGATCCTCATTTCTACATTTTTAAAATGTGATACTGTAGCACAAACCTCTAATTCAGCACTTGAGAGTCTGGGGTAGGAGAATTGAGAGTTCAGAGACAACATGGGCTACATGGACATACCTTGTCCAAAAAAACAAAAATTGATGCATATACTTCAGCTTATTAATATATTGTCATCCTTCGCACCAAGAGATGATAATAGTACTGTCTCTCCTGGTGTGTGAATTTCCCCATATGCTTTGCTTTAGCAAATAGGACATGAACAGTGGCTTTGACAGAGTGTGTACATTGGGAGTTGCCGTCTTTTCTGTTTCTGGAAACCAGCAGCCAGTGAAAAGCCTGACATCATCTACAAGATGATGCAGACAGTTCCTCTGTACTGTAAGTCAAATACCAGGCATGTTAATGGAGCCATTCAAGATCAACGTGCTTCTAGCTGACCCACTAGCTGCCTGTAGCTACACAAGTGAGCCCAGGTATGACCCCCAGAAGAATCACCAAGCTGAGCTAAGAACTAACAGCTGATAGCCAGAATCATGAGTTTCTCGGAGTGCTGACTCGAGCCACTCAGTTTTATGTCGTTACATAACAGATGTGAAATTAATGGGACAAGTATCCATAACGGAATGATGCGATGAACTGAAGATCCTCTTTCAGTATTGTAGTTCTGTAACTTGATGAGAAGATTCCAATGCCTGCAACATGTAGTCCATGTAAACTTATAGTTTAAGACCACATCTTCCTCCCCACTCCTTTACACAGCAAACCCCAGACACATAATACCTGATCATAGAGAACTATGACGATTGTCACATGCCCCCCCCACTGCTTCTTGGCCACGCTGTGTGTTGTTACCACTGTGGTGCCCTGTTTCTTGAGATGTACACTATGTGTGTGTTTGCTTTGCATGATTTCTATCCCATCCTGAGGAAGAGTTATATGCACTTAAAAAAGGAGTTGAGATGTATGAATTAATCTTTCAGTATCTGTTGAAATCATTTGCAAACTCACAGACAGCCATAAACAATGCAGCTGCTATAATACTAAAGGAAATTGCCTTCAGACCGCCATCCAGTACAATGCCATTTTCAGTGACTAAGACAGAGGCCTTGTGAGTAAGGAGCAATAATGGAAATGCTGACAGACTCATAACTCCCACTGTTGAGGGAATGGCCAGCCGAGACCAGAATAATAACAACAATGTGAATTCCTAGTGTTTTTACCTGGAGTCGGTGGCAAATGACAGCTTTCTAAAGGACAATCTTTCAATGTTTTTTAAAAAAATGTGTGTGTGTGTGTGTGTGTGTGTGTGTGTGTGTGTGTGTGTGTGTATGTGTGTATGTGTGTCTGTGAGTCTCTATGTCTGTATAGTACATGTGGGTGGTGCACAGAGACCATGGTAGGGGGGGGGGGTCAGGTACTCTCTTCTATCATTTCCACCTATTACTTTTGAGGCAGGATCTCTCTCTAAACCCGAAGGCCATATTTTCTCATTGAGCCCAAAAGCCACAGCAATTCCCCTGTGTCTGCTCTGCTGGGAGACAGACTTACAGGTACTTATGAGACAGACAGCCTGTTCCATGGGTGAGAGCATACAAAGTCTAGTTTTCATGTTTGCACAGCAGCTACTCTAAACACTGAGCTATCTTTCTAGTCACAAAGTATTCATAATTAAATCACAGTTTATCCAAATCATTTCTGGAAGTTGAGGAAATGGCACTGTTGAATTTTGGACAGGATTCCACATTGCTGGGGTTTCTGCTTACAGTTCCCAAGTCTCATTTGCCACATGGGATGGTTTTGCCCTGGCTTTGGTTACAAATCTGGTACCCAACTGAGGTCACACAAAGGGCAGGCAAAGGCATTTTTGAACAGAGTGTCACATTAAGGATGGTGTCCTTTCCCAACTCTGCCTTTCTGCAGCCCTGGCACACTGTGGTCTTTGAAGCACAGGGACACGGGGAAATTGTAGACAGATTTTCATCTTCATTTGTGCTCTTCCCCACTTCTGCTTGCAAGTCCCCTGAGGCCTTCAAAGTCCCTCCTCCTCTGGATGCCCAGGACTGACCCAGGAGGAGGAATGTAGGACTGTTGGAAAGTACATTATACATTACAGGATGTCCTCTCTTATCTTGCCTTTTATTTTAGGTTGAAGGACAGAAACAGAGAGGGGAGTCTTGGTTTTCCTTGTTAATTTGTTCTAGCTGATGATCTGTACATTTAAAAATCACTCAAAAAATAGTGTTTTGAGAGAAGGCCTCACTATGTAACCCAGGCTGGCCTTGAATTTGCCTTAGCTTCCCAAGTGCTGGGGTTACAGACAATCCCTGTTATGCCCAAATCACGACCTCAAAGAGACCACCGAAGACCGAGGATGTCCAGAATGCAACATCAAGGTTTATTCTATAGATACAAGTCTAGACAGGGAACTCGTTCCTACACCCAATACAGTGAGGCAGGGAGGAGTTGTTCTTTCTTTGTGAGGCTAGCTATTTAAAGGCAAAAACCGCAAGCCCTTCAGGGTGGTTGGGGGGGTTTGGCACGGGTGCAACTCGGATTGGTTTATTTTTATTTTTGAAGGTCTCTGTTCTCTTTTAATTGGGTGAGGGTATGTAACTTTTGAATTTACTGGTCGGGGGTTACAATTATCATTTTGGGGGCAGTCTGGCACAAGTCCCAGGCTTTGTCCTTGAGCTGCTATGGGGGCTGGCTGGCCTAGCACATACTGAGTGTGGGGGCTGGCTCAGTGGTCTAGGCTCTGTCCTTGAGCTGCCATGGAGGCTGACTGGCCTAGCACATACTGACTGTGGGGGCTGGCTCAGTTGTCTAGGCTCTGTCCTTGACTCATGCACATAACTCTAAGTTGGTGAGAGGTCCCAGGCAGTAAACATCTGGCTGAACTTTGAGCAGTCAGAGTACGTGCAGAGAGGGAGCTACTGCAAGAACTATGTCTTTTGTTCATGGCCTTCCCAGAAACTGCTTGGTAAGTCTCAGGAAACTGGAATTGAAGCCTGATCTCCAAGAGAAGACTGAGCAGCCTGTTATGGCATCTGTTTGGTCCTTTCAATCCCCAGCTTCCAATGCTTAGAAACCTTTTCTCTCAAATGTTAAAATCCCATCTTTACAACTGTATGGGGTGGTAGGATGGGATTCAGCACAGAAGAGGGCTGGGGATGCAGTCCCATTGGCAGAGGGCTCGCCTTGTGCCGTGAAGCCCTAGGTTCACCCCGGCCACGTTAAACAAGGTGTGGTGCACAGGCCTATAACCCTAGCGTTTGGGGACGTGAAGCTAGGAGCATTCCAAGTTCAACATCCCTCTCCACTATACAGCAAGTTTGAGGCCAGCCTGGGCTACGTGAAGCGCCGTTTCAAAATTACAATCAACCAAGCACCAAAAACGTCATCAAAAATGTTCAGTCAACCATCATCCAACCATCATCCAACACATACAATGAGAACAAAGAGGGCGACTGTGAACAAAATATAACTGCTTGCTTGTTAAGGGTGTCCACAAAAGATCCAGCTGTGTGTATTTCATAAAGTCCTGGGACCTGCTCCTCCTTAAGCCTCTTGAATGGCTTTGCTGCCCAAAGCTGAGTAATGCTTGACCTCAGGAGGATGCACAGGACCCCAGACCCAGAGCTGAGGGAACTCGGTGTTGACTTTGGAGGAACTGTGCGGCACTTCCATTTTTTTTTTTTTTTTTTTTTTCAGAGCTGAGGACCAAACCCAGGGCCTTGCGCTTGCTAGGCAAGCGCTCTACCACTGAGCTAAATCCCCAACTCCGCGGCACTTCCATTTTTAATGTCTGGCTTCCAGAACTATAAGACAATACATTCCTCTTGTTTTAAGTCACACAGTTTGTGCTACATTGTTAGGCAGCCCAAAGAAATGAATAAAGAGAGTTCAGGCAAACAGCCCATTCTCACACAGGTGATTATGGCTGAGGAGGTAGGAGAATGTGCCCCCTAAGATTCCCTTTCCAGAGTCCTGTCTGCCCTCCTGGCTTTACTGTTCTGAGGCTTACTTGTAAGCTCTCTAGGTGTTCTCACAGTTTTTGTTAATTTTCTGGACTCTACAATACTTTCCTTCAAATGGATTTTTCTCATCTCTTTCTACCATTTAAAAACCTTGAGGCCTATAGATATGTGTAGAGAACTCTCAAGCATGTGTTCCTTCCATCTCCATTTGCCAATATCTCACATTTGTTTCTCTTGCTTTTCTCTCCATATATCCTTACTTTCTTCTTTCATTTGAAAGTTTCTGACTTTGTGGCCTTTCCCGTCTAAAATATTTCAATGGGTGTCTCCAAAGACATTCACTCTCCTTCATAATGAATGGTCAAGGAATTCAAGCCAATACAAAACTATCGTGTCATAAAAAAGACTATGTTCAGATTGCTCAGCTGTCCCCTAATTGTCCTTTGTAGACAATGTCTTTCTTTCTTCCTCCCCTCACCCTCTCCCTTCCTTTATCGTTTGACATAGCCCCCAATCATGTCTCTTTGTTGTCTTTTAATTTGGAGCTTCTCAACATCTCAACTTTTGTCTCTTTATTCCTTTGACTTTCACGACCTGGACAGTTTTCAGGGATCTAAGCAACCTGCTCTAGAGCCGGTGTCCCGCAATGTGAATGTGTCTGCTTGCTTTGTGGCTAGACTCAGGTCAGATATCAAGGCATTCTTGGGTTAGAAACTGACCTCTCCTGTGCTGTGCATTCCCACTACATCTCACCATCACGTGCCTTTCAGTCCCTGATCATCACTAATGACATCAGGCGTGTTGTTAGGGTGACATCTGCCAGATCTTCCCATTGTAAAGGTGCCTTCTCAGCGATAATGAGTCATCGGCACAATTGAGAGGGCTCCCATACCTAATGCCTAAGCACGGTCCAGATAAGAAAGCAAATACTGACATGATACATCATTCCACAGCTGAAACACAACACCTAACACGCTCAGCTTGAGTCCCATGTTTTTACAAGGGGTAAATGTGAGGTGAAGGTTAAACTAGCCTTCCTCCTTTACAAACTACTAGCCAGCCTACAGAAATGAAGGCATGCTCACAGCTTTACCAACCCAATAATATCATCCAGGTTTTGGTCTCATCTAAGCTTCTAATCGTTATTAAGATTTGCATTGGTGCACTGTCCTAGTTCCAACCCCTACACCTCTGCTCCTCAAAAGTACGTTGAAACTTAAGATGGCATACTAAAAGCTAAATATATTAAACAGCCAAACCGTAGGGAGGCAGTCCCAGGGCTTAAAGCACAAAATGACTTTAGGCAAATCAAAGTCTGCTTCTCAGCATGTCAAGGCTGCAGTCCCCTGAATAACGCAGAGCTTATTCTATTACACTTCAGCAGGGTGGCGGTTTCATCGCTGGCTACCACAGAGAACATGAACTTGAGAAAGCAGAACGAAAATAGATCCTCACAGCCATGACAATCATTTCTGAGAGGTCAAAAATACTCTCTACTTTAACTGGAACTTATTGCTTTGGTACTCAGTGTACCACAAACACATCCTGAAGTCTCTGAGGGAATATTAAACATGGGTCTCAGGGTGCAAAAGCACCAAGTCAAGCCTCAGGGCATCCCTGCGCCATAAGAGGACAGGATCGCTGTGGGATTCCTGTGAAGCTCTTTCTGTATGGTTCTCCCCACCAGCCTGCAAGTTCCATGAGAACAGGGTCACTGTCCTGTTTTATCTCTAGTGTCCAGAATAATGTCAAACACACATCAGGTGTCCAATAATTATAGGTTGGATGAATTAATAGCAAAAAGTCATGTTCTCCCAGGCTAGTTCAACTCAATTTTACCCCAGGCTTCCCAAAAGAGAGCTGTAACCTTTTGACTCCTCTGCCTTCTTTTAATTATAAAATATGCTTCTCTTGAGGCCATGAAAAGGAACAAAGAGGGCCTTTCTAGTTCCTCTCACCCTCGGACAGCCCAGCTGGTCATTTCAGGGCAAACAGGTGTCAAGACCCAGCTCTGCATGCTAGATCAGGTGAGGACTACAGCTCCAGGTTAGGACTGCACCCCCAGGTTAGGAATGTACCCCAGGTTAGGACTGTACCCCAGATTAGGATTGTACCCCCGGTTAGGACTGCACCCTCAGGTTAGGACTGCACTCCCTGAGGCCACATCTTTCCACCTCTCTTTTTAACAAAATAGGAACCAGGAACAATTCACTCATCCTCCCTGGTGAGTTACCGCCTTCTGATATTTCCGTTGCTAAAGGTCATGGGAAAGAAGAGGTCTGAGGACTGTGGACAGGCTATGCCATTTGCATAAATACTTACTATTTCTATACTTTGTCTAGAAATATTGATAAGAAATTTTTGTTCATTTGATTAAATATATAATAGTTAATAAAAAAAGATCTGCCCTAGAAATATTAGTGTACTTTTTGTTCATGTATAGATGTTTTAGTTTCAAGGGGCCTGAAAGAACCAATTAGGCTTCAATCAGGACCATTCAGTCTCATGTCTCAGCTAACAAACCACAGAAAACAGCACAGGAAAACAGCATTCTTTCCAGAAAGCAGCAATATTAGAAATTAAACCTTAAGAGTAGCAGCTTGTGCTCACTGCACGCACATTCCATCTGCTCATAAAAGGCCTGTGAAGGGATATTAAGCCTTGACATAGGGAGCAGGAAGCAGCGCTGGCAAAGGTTGGCACAAGGACGTGAATGAAGCGTGTCTGACCTCAGAGCCCTCTTGCTTGAGTCTCCACAGCGACTGAATCCAAATGCACAGCAGAAACAAAATCTTTATTTAAATTGTTGTCTGGCAAGTCTTCACGGAAATCTTTGATGGCTTCGGAAGTGCTCGTGTTGGGAGGAGCTCAGGACAGAGAAGTTCCTGTAAGGTCACTGCCCTCAGAGGAATCCACAGGAATCCCACACTGTTCTAAACACCTTTTGCTATTATTCTTAGTCTTTGTGCTTTTCCTTCAATCCCTCTTCAAAGATGACAGATCCACTGAAGTTACAGGTGTAGTTCTAGAGCAGTCCACACTTGAATGGATGAATGTAGTTCTAGAGCAGTCCACGCTTGAATGGATGTGAAGCTTTGCTACAGCCAGAGAGTTGAATGAGGACACTGGGCACAGGCAGCTAAAGATTCTGGTCCTGGTGACTTGCTTAGACATACAGATCCAATGGCTCCTTCTTTCTCCCTTCCCCTTCCAAAACTCTGGGAGCAGGGACAGGAGCGAAGTACAAAGGTTCTTCTTAAGTCTTCAATACAGAAGTGAGTGGAAGGCATCTGTTCCTCAAACTTAATTTTATTTAATGGTGTAAGGTTGGGGTGGGGAGATTTCCCATGCTGGCTCCTCTGTTGCCAACTGTTTTCTGCAGTTCACACTCTCCACTTCTCTAGGTCTTATCTCCTCCGCCAATACTCAGCAGACAAGTACAAGGAAAGCATTTAAAATTAGCATAAAGCAAGTATACATCTCTCTCCTTTCTTGCAAATCCATTTGCCCTTACTGCAGATGTGGCTAGGCAGCTACTAGGCCAATAAGCAGGTATTCCTTTCTATATAAGTGCATCACTCTTCCAACCCCAGCTCATGTGTAACCATCAATAACAAGGCTCTAATCTTTGGATTTGAAGGACTAATCAATAAACAACAACAACAACAACAAAAAACTCCCTGTGGTGGTTTCAAAGAAAATGGCCCCCAAAGGGAGTGGCACTATTAGGAGATGTGGCCTTGTGAGAGAAAATGTGTCCCTGTGTGTGGGGGGTGGGGTGGGGTGGGAGGTGGAGTTGAGGTCTCTTATGCTCAAGTTTTCCTCAGTGTGACTTTCAGTCCATTTCCTGTTGCCTGCAAGATGTAGGACTCTCAGCTACTTCTCCAGCACCACATCGGCCTGCATGCCACCATGTTCCCTGTCATGATGATAATAGACTGAACCCCTGAAACTGTAAGTGAGCCACCCCAAGTAAATGTTTTCCTTTATAAGAGTGGCTACGGTTGCCGGGCCTTTAATCCCAGCACTCGGGAGGCAGAGGCAGGTGGATGTCTGTGAGTTTGAGGCCAGCCTGGGCTACAGAGTGAGTTCCAGGAAAGGTGCAAAGCTACACAGAGAAACTCTGTCTCAAAAAAAACAAAAAGAAAAAAAAAAAAAAGAGTTGCTGTGGTCATGGTGTCTCTTCACAGCAATTGAAACCCTAACTAAGAAACCCCCTAAAGTGCACTAGAATGAGTCTGCCAAGTTTCATTTTGCAATTAGAGAAACCTGTCACACTTATTGTTATCATGACTTCAGAAAGGAAAACACAAGAGAAAACTTATGGGCTGAACATAACTTTATCTAAGTAAGTTTTGAAATCAGTTAATAGAATTCGGAGTTTTTTAGAATCATTGTCCAGGTGGGAGGAGGGAGGGAATCTGTGGCTAACATGTAAAACGAATAGAAAATCTCTTAATTAAAAAAAAAAAAAACATTCTGCACAAGTTAGTGAAAATTCTATTATTATCCTGAAGCCCAAATCTAGGGGTGGCCTTGCTGACTTCCCTCCTTCCCCTGTCGGGGAGAAACAATCTTTCTTCTTTCTTGAGCATTTTGTGGATAACTTCTGTTATTGCACACTGTTACATATTATCCCTGTCAATGTCTATCCAACAGCGTCATCATAAGCTCTTACTTTCAGTACATTTATTTAGGGTGGGGGCATGCATGCACCTGCACGCCATGGTAGTGAGAACAAACTATGGGAGTCATTTCCACCATGTCCTTCCACCATGTCAGTCCTGGGGATCAAACTCATGTCCTCAGCCTTGGTGGTAACTGCCTTTACCTGCTGAGTCATCTTGACAGTCCCCAGCTGTCACAGATTGTCTAGCTCTTTCTCCCTTTCAGAGCACGAGGCCCAGAATACATAAAGAATATTAGAACGATTATCAAATATACTTGCATAGTCAGGCAGATGTAAAGAAAAGATTCTTTCCTGTACAGAACTGATCACCACCTGCCAAGTGGCATGCCACAGCAGACCACAGAAGTCCTAGAGATGCACATAAAGTACCAATACATTCAAACGCCACAGGCACACAGCCCTGGCTTTACGGATTTAAACTGAAGTTGAAGTAAATAGTAAACACTCCTGTCCGGAAGAACAGCCTCAGCTAGGAGACTGTTTGGAGCTGTGTTTAAACACTGTCAGTTATACTGATTTATACATGTCCCAATGAGAATGGAATTTGCAGACACAGTATAGAGTAGGAATCATCAAAAGGCTGAGTAATAGCCAACAGCAGACGAAACACTCCGTGCTCATAAATCCTGGTCATTTTTTGGTGAGTCATGGATTTGTGGTATGAAAAGTGAACACTGAGCCCAGCAGTTCCCTGAAACCAGGAAAACATCATTTTCTAATTTATTTTTCTGACAAAATCTGGCTGCTGTTCAGCAATGCAGTAGAAATATGTTCCACAAAAAATATATTTATGGGATTCTCAATACACTGACAATTTCCTCTTATACAGGGTAGAACCAATAAAATCTTTTTATCCCTTATATGTTTTCTATCACATAAAATGTGCAAGGAACTAAAATGATAATCAATTGTTCCTAATAAATGCAGAGGATATAAACATGAACCATTCTGCTTGTTATTTTAACTTCTTAGTAGTATGTGAAAGTCCAGTGGTTTAGTTCTGGCTTAGAGGTAAGATTTGAATTTTGTGAGGTACACTAAATTTTATGGGTGAAATTGTGGCAGCCCTGGTGATTGGAAGGGGGGGCTGGAGGAAGACTAAAAACAGATCATCCTATGTGCTGATGTTCATTCTCCTGGTCTGTAAGATAATGGGACTTGAAGCCGGGTGGTGGTGGCACATGCCTTTAATCCTAGCACTTGGGAGGCAGAGGCAGGCGGATCTGTGTGAGTTCGAGGCCAGCCTGGGCTACAGAGTGAGTTCCAGGAAAGGTGCAAAGCTACACAGAGAAACCCTGTCTTGAAACACAAAAAAAAACCAAAAAAACAAAAATAAAAACAAAAAAAGGTAAAGGGACTTGAAGCAGCTCTCAGTGCCAAACGCAAACATGCTTGACTCCAGCGCCCCTATGAGGGCAGCATGGTGTAGGCTGGGCTTCCATACTCCTTCATGACTGTGAGTAGCATCCAAGAAGGCCCAAGATAGTCTTTGATGCTAGAATTTGTACCTTTGTAGAATTCCTCCCATATTTTTATCAAGGTTGGTTTGTGTGAACAGACTATCTCTCGGATGGTTGTACGTCACTTTGAAGATTGCCGGTCCATGCTGAACCTTCTGTCTGGGTTTTACTCTTAGACTACTCACTTTGGGAGAAGTGAGCTGTCATACTGTAAGCAGCTTAATAAAGAGGCCCATATGCAAGGAACAGAAATTTCTACCAAGACCCATGTGAGCAAGCTGGACAGACAGTCTCCAGCCCCAGTGGAGCCTTCATACATTTTTGTCTTTTGATATTTGAAAAGCAAAGCTTCTCTTGAAGTCAGGACAAAGGTCTCCTGCCTGGTGGGAAGGAGATGTCTTTGCATTCCCTGAACAAAGCCATAAGAAAAGTTGATGGTGCTCAGATGCTTTTATCAAGATGGCTGCTTACCTGTGGGCCTCAGACCATCTCACACAGGCGCTTCCTTACTACGATGGGGTGATAGCCCAGTAAACCCACGATTGCACAGAAATTGCCTGCCCACTAGCCCGGAGAGCTCTGTCCCTGCTTTTAAGAGAATGTAGCTTTATCTTTCTCCTCAATCAGTGCACTGCCTCTGAAATCTAATGAAAAGAGACTTCTTTTCAAACATCAAATGAGAAAAATGTGAAGCACCTAGAACAGCATCTGGTCTGAGTGAGATAAGCCACAACCCCTCTTCTTGTTTCTGTCCAGTAGACGATTTGGTAATCTCACTGTATTTAGTGGTTTGAATGAAAATGGTCCCCATAGGTTCATATATTGGCATGCTTAGTCCCCAGTTGGTGAACTGCCTGGAAAGATTAGGAGGTGTGGCCTTTTGGGAGTAGGTGTATACTTACTTGTTGGAGGAGGTGTGTCATTGGGGTGGGCTTTGAGATTTCAAAAGAACACATCAGGCCCTGTGTCTCTCTGTGCCTGTTGCCTAGGGTGTGAAGCTCTCAGCTAAGGAAGAAGTTGGTAGCAGGGAGTGGCCTATTGCTCTGACAGACTTGACTATGCTGTTTGTTGGAGAAATATGAAGACTCTGGGACCTTGGACTTGAACACTGTGGTAGTTTGAAAGAAAATGGCCCCTAAAGGAAGTGGCACTATTAGGAGGTGTGGCCTTGTTGGAGGAAGTGTGTCACTGTGGAGGTGAGCTTTGAGGTCTCATATATGTTCAAGCCATGCCCAATGAGACACACCACTTCCTGTTGCCTGTGAGTCAAGATGTAAGAACCCTCAGCTTCCCCTCCAGCACCATGCTCCCTGCCATGATGATAATGGACTGAAGCTCTGAACAATTAAATGTTGTCATGATCATGTTGTCTCTTCACAGCAGTAGAAACCCTAACTATGACAGAAGTTGGTACCAGGAACTGGGGTATTGCTGTGATAGGCTTGACCATGCTTGTGTTTTGGAGGAATTTAGACCTTGGGAGTTTGGGTTAGGAAAGCAGTGGAATGCTTTCAGCACCGTTTAAGGGCCACGCCAGTAGGAGCACGGGAGACAGAGGTGCTAAGAGTAGTTTGAACTGCAGGGTGAGGTGTGGGGAGTGCTCAAGAGGTTGCTTAGAAATCATTCTCATGGTATTTTGGTGAAGAATATGGGTTTTGCCCTTGTCCAAAATGTAATGATACCGCGTGTGGGAGGCTTTGGAGGGTTGGGCCAAGGTGTCTCATGGGTGAGGGAGACATGCCACGCAGATGCAGAGGTGGGTGGCGGCAGGTGGTGGGGCATGGTGGAAAGTCACTCACACCCCAGGCACGGCATCCACGTGGAAAGAGTTTATTATAATAGAGAGATAAAGAGAGAACGAGGTAAAGAGGGAGAGAGGAAGAAAGGGAAAAGGGAGGTAAAGAGGGAAAGTGGAGGTGTGCACACCTCATGGCAGAGAAGGGAGGAAGGGGGAGAGGAAGAAGAAGAGTGGGGTTTTTCCGTAAAAGAGGATTTATGTCAGGATGCAGGGTGGATGCCCAAGGGGAGGGCCAGAATGCCAACACAAAAAGCTTGCCTGAGGCTAAACTGAAGAGTTTTGGATTAATTCCCTTGGCAGAGGAAATCTTGAAACAGCACAGCCTAGTATAGACTGTGTGTGGTTACTAGCATTAACTCTATTGAAGATATGTAATGAAAGGGAGCAAGCTGAGCAAGGAAAAATATTTGAGGAGAAAAAGAGTACCAGGAAGTAGAATGGAGCTAAGTCCTGTATTCAAGGAGAGAAACAGATTAAGAAATGGAATAAAGGGAGTGGTGACCTCAGGGCAAGATCCCACCCAGCTAAGTTTCCAACTTGTGAAAAGGAAGAGCCAGGTGTGGTGGTGCATGCCTTTAATCACAACACTTAAAGGTAGAGGCTGGTGGATCTCCGAGTTTGAGGCCAGCCTGGTCTATACATCCAGTTTCAGGGCAGCCAAGTTTAGGCAGTGCAAGAAATTATTGAAAAGAGAAAGTTGGTGAAGATGTAATTGAATGAGGGGGCTATGTTCAGGCCCAGCAAGCAGCAGAACTTGGCAGCTTCAGCCACATGGTTCTGGCTTTAGAGTTAAGGATAGAAGAAAGGGGCTATGGAATTTGCCTCCATGACTAAGGAAAGCCACTGAGGCCAGACATGTATCAGAGGTGTCCCTGAATGGAGGCCTAAAAAGGCCATTGTTTGAAGCTGTGAAGTTGAAGCCTGAATTGCCTTGGAGACCCCAAGATGTTAGAGATGCCAGAGCTATGGGATACCTGACGAGGAAAGCTGCTAAGACGGAGTGGAAAGAGCCAAAGAGAGAGAAGTGTGTTGCAGTCAACAAAGCTGAAAGGAGTTGGAGATCCGAAGAGCACTTTGATGCAGAGTTTGGAGTTCCACAGCAGGTCTTCAGTCTTGCTTTGGTCCAGTATTTCCTCACTATCCTCCCTTCCCTACATTTTGGAATGGTAATGTATATCCTGTGCCATTATACGCTGTAAGTATGCAATCTACTTTTTTATTTTTGTTTTATAGGGTATTACATTTAAAACATTGCACGAATCTCAGAAGAGACTTTGAACTTCAGACTTTTAAATACATTGAGACCATTATATACAACTTTAGGGCCTTCTGAAGTTGGACTGAATGCATTTTTGCATTATGATATGACTACAAGATTTTGGAGGCCAGAGAATGGAATGTGGTTGTTTAAAGGAAGATGGCCCCCAAAGGAAGTGGCACTATTAGGAGGTATCACCTTGTTGGAGTAGGTGTGGCCTTGTTGGAAGAAGTGTGTCACTGTGGGGGCAGGCTTTGAGGTCTCATATATGCTTAAGCTACACCCAGTGAGACTGACCACTTTCTGTTTCCTGTAAGTCAAGATGAAAGAACTCTTAGCTTCCTCTCCAGCACCATGTCTGCCTATGTGCCACCATGTCCCACTACGATGATAATGGACTGAACCTCTGAACTGTAAATGACAATTAAATGTTTTCCTTTATAGGAGTTGCCATGGTCACGGTGTCTCTTCACAGCAACAGAACCCTAAGACAGACACTTTAAACAGGGCTTACTGGGCCATCCTAGTAGGAGCTTAGAAGTAGTGCTGAGAGCAATGTGGACCCAGCTCAAGAGGTTTTTAAGGGAAGGATATTAGTTAAGTGGCCTAGCAACCATTCTTGTGATATTTCTATGAAGAATATGGCTGCTTTTGCCCTTGTCCAAAAATATCTACCAGAGGCCGAACTGAAGAGTTTTGGATGACCACCGTTGGCAGAGGAGATTTCAAGTCAGCCTAGCATTGACTCTGTCACATGGTTATTAGCGATCACTCTTGCACAGAGCTACAGTGAAAGGGAACAAGTGGGGCAAGGAGAAAAAGAACACCAGGAAAGGTGATGTTGAACTCAAGTCCTGTGTTCCAGGAGCGAAGAAGTTTAAAGAAAAGCCTGATGCTAATGGAACAAAGAAAGTAGTGACCTCAGGGCAAGACCGCACCCAGCTAAGCTTCCAACTTACGAAAAGGCATTAAAGGAAAGCTTAAGTCTCAAAGGAAACCAACAACTGAAAGCTTATGCAATGTAATAAAATGAGGGTCCCTGGTTCTAACCCAGTAAGCAGAACTTGGCACTCCAGCCAGGTGGTTCTGGCTTAAGAGTCAAGGATACAGGAATAAAGGGGCTGAGGAATCTTGTCCAAGGTTAAGGAAACCAACTGAGGCCAAGCTTTGGCAAGGCAGTACCTACATGGAGGTCCAGAGAGGCCATGCTATGAAGATGAGGCCTAGATTGTGTTGGAGACCCTAAGATATTGGAGATGGCAGAGTTATGGGATACCTGCCAAGAAAAGCTGCTAACAGGGAGTGGAATCATCCCCAAAGAGAGAGTGTACTTCAGTCACCAAAGCTGAAAGGAATTGGAGATCTGAAGAGTCTTTGACATCAGACATGGATATGCAGAGTTTGGAGTCTGCCCATCTAGATTTCAGTCTTGCTTTGGTCTGGTATTTCTTCATTATGTTCCTTTTCCTCCCTTTTGGAATGGTAATGCATACTTGGTGCCACTGTATGTTAGAAGTATGTGATCTGCTTTTTTAATTTTGATTTTACAGGGGGTTACAGTTAATAGATTGCCTTGAGTCTTGAATGAAAAAAAGAAATAAAAAGGAAAGGATGTGACTACTCCTAGGTATGGTGGGGGAGAAAGTTTATATAGATAAAAGGGAGAGCATAGCCAGAGGCAGGGCCATCTGGGAGAGTCCAGAGTGGACATGCCATACTGAGCTGGGCCATGTGGGGGTTGGGGAGGGGAAGTGTTGGGGAATATTATTTTAAGGTGTGTTACTTTGTTTATGTTGCACTTGTTTAACTCTGTGAAGCTGTGTTACTGTGCCTGTCTAAAACACCTATGGTCTAAAAAAGAGCTGAATGGCCAATAGTGAGGCAGGAGAAAGGATAGGCAGGGCTGGCATGGAAGAGAATATATAGGTGAAATCTGGGAGGAGAGAGAATCAGCAGCCAGAGAAGGAGGAGGACTCTAGGGGCCAGCCACCCAGCTACACAGCATGCCACAGGAGAGAACAGAAAAAGCACAGAGGCAAAACACAGTCAGGATAATTTAAAGTTAAAAAAAGCTGGCAAGAAACAAACCAAGATAAGGCTGGGCATTTATAATTAAGTATAAGCCTCCATGTGTGATTTATTTGGGAGCTGGGTGGTGTCCCCCAAAAAAGAACAAAAACAAATAACAACAGGGAAGAGAGAGGGGAGGGAGGGGAATGAGATGCAGCAGCCAAGAGACCAAAGGCACAAAAGGGCAGGTAACCAAAATGTCTAGATTATATAGGGAAGATCCTGGAAGGGGGGCAGCCGAGCCTCTGGGCTGGAGTTCAGAGCAGAGGACAGGGTATGCCAGCCTTACCCTGTAACAGGTGGGAACTGAGGGATGCTAGGAGGACCTGGAGGCCAGGTCCACTTTGATATGTTAAGTAGGCACCTCAGTTTGTCCAGAGTTTGAACCTTAACAAAGTCTCAGAATAATTATGGACTTAAACAGTGTTGATATTGAAAGACTATGGGGATTTTTGAAGTTGGATTAAATGCATTTTATATGGCAATAAGCCTATGGGAGTGGAATGTGATGGTTTGAATGAGAAGGCCCCTATAGCTCATATATTTACATGCTTAGTCTACAGTTGGTAAATTGCTTGGAAGGATTAGAAGGTATGTCCTTGTTGGAGGAGGTGTGTTCCTGAGGGTAGGCTTTGAGGTTTTAAAAACCCAGGCCAGGTCTAGTGTCTCTCTCTGTGTCTGCTGCCTGGGGATCAGGATGTAGTTCTCAGTTTCTTCTCTAGCACCATGTCTGCCTGTGTGCTATGATGCTCCCCTCTGAAACTGTAAGCCAGCCCCTAATTAAATGCTTTCTTTTATATAAGCTGTAGTTGGGAGATTTCCTGTGTCCCACCTGGCCCGCAGTTGGGACAAATCTCTCACCCACAGTCCCGCAGCCTTTTATAAAATAATCACATAGAGGCTTAATATTAATTATAACTGGCCATTTGTTCAGGCTTATTACTAACTAGCTCTTACAATTAAATAAACCCATAATTCTTATCTATGTTTAGCCACGTGGCTTGGTACCTTTTCTCAGTTCTGCCTTGTCATCTTGCTTCCTCTGTGTCTGGCTAGCAACTCCTCACTCAGCCTTTCTCTTCTCAGAATTCTCCTTGTCTGCTCATCCCGCCTAGCTACTGGCTGTAGCTGGAGTTTTCTCCAGTCCCACCGGGGTCCGCAGCCACTAAGATCCAAGTAAACACACAGAGACTTATATTACTTATAAACTGGATGGCCGTGGCAGGCTTCTTGCTATCTAGTTCTTATATCTTAAATTAACCCATTTCTATTAATCTGTAAGTTGCCACGTGGCTTGTGGCTTACCAGTACTTTACATCTTACTTCTCATGGCGGCGGCGGCTGGCAGCATCTCCTGACACAGCCTTCTTGTTCCCCGAATTTTCCTCTCAGCTTGTCCCACCTATACTATACTTCTTGCCTGGCTACTGGCCAATCAGCATTTTATTTATCAACCAAATCAGAGCAACACATTCATAGCATACAGAGCGATCAATATCCACAGCACTTGGCGAATCAGCATTTTATTTATCAACCAATCAGAGCAACACACATTTACAGCATACAGAACAACATCCCACAGCACTAAGCTGCCTTAGTCATGGTGTCTCTTCAGAACAACAGAACAGTGACTAAGACAGACTCCAAGTACCATTAATTTCAAGAATCAACTTAACACTGAGTAAGAAAGCAAGTATTGATTATGTAGTTACTAATTACTTGCTCAGTTCCCAGAAGACCTGTAGAGAGTCAGAAGTGTGGAGAACCAGCCTTTCTTCTTTCTAATTGATTTTAGCAAAGGCCAGACAGTCAGCAACCATCAGGCTGACAGCATCTCATACCCCTATGCAAGTCTATTTTAAGCTTCCTGGCTAGAACCTTTGAGGCTACTGGATCATCTGCTGTGTGCCAAGAAAACAACTTTAATGTTACCAGTCACTTCTCTCTGTGTTGGTATCTCAAAGGCATTTGTGTAGGATAGACGTTGTTAGTTTGTTTGCATAGTACTTTCTTTGTGCCATAGTTCTTTTTTTCAAAGATCCTGCTTTCTCTTTGCCTGTTCCTTCTCTACAACAATCCTAGGCTGTTTTAGTGTTGCTTTTCAACACCTTTCAATGTTGATATACCAACAGGTGTTCTGGTGGCTCAGCAAGTCACAGTGCAAAATCCAAGGATTTGTCCTAGCCCTGGCCACATAATAACATATAGCACTACTGAAGGAAGCCCAACTGGGCAGCCTCCATTCAGAAAGAGAGTTAAGAGCATGCCAGAGGAGAATCAAGGCAGAGAACCTCATCCAGTACACAGGCGTTGTAACCGCTGTAGACTAGTGTGTTACAATGTGCATGTCACTCAATCATGTAACTAGAGAATAGAACTTACACCTCTGAGATTATTTCAAAGTCATCATTCTGCGGAGGCTTTATTCCAATTCCAGAAATATCTTGGCATTCAATCTCGATGACAAATTCTTTTGACTATATTTAGTGGTGGCAAATAACTTTTTTTTTTATGTTTGAGAATCAGCATTATTTTCAAATATAGCCAGGTCATTCAGAATCCTGAAGAATAAGATGGAAAAATCAATACCATCCTGGTATAAAACTAAAATGCTAGATATAGTAAAACAAGTTAGAATTTCCCATGCAGATATGAAAATCAGTTTGAAAAAGAAATTTTATGTGACACTGACAGCATTGTGTTATGAGAAAATTAGTCAATGCAACAACTTTCAAGGTCTTTGTCAATGGAGGTATAAATTCTGGAATCTCATTATTTACAATCCTTATTGGTGGCAGCAGTTGTTTCAAGGTTCTTGGCCTCTTATCCAAAGAGCTGGAAATAAGGGCTCACACAGATTTGAAAAATAGCAAGACAATTTTATTCCAAGTGAAGCAATAATACAGATTAGAGAAAGATAAACTCAAGATGGGCAGTAGGCTATATGAGAACACTGAAGGCCTGAAATTATTGTTTGGGGTTTACTTTTATGTAGTTCAGTAACAGTTATTTGGTTGATAGAAGTTATAATAAGAGTCATATTTTGCTTGGTAGATTAGGTCCTGTATTCATTTTTTTAACTATGCATGTTCCTTCCCATAATGCATCTGATTTTAATTAGATGCACATCCAATTATGCATAGCTATAAGATGGGAAATAAGGGATTCACCCTTAAACTTATACTTGAGGACAGTTTTGCCTTCCTGTGCATGCACCCAGAACAAATTCAGGCCACAATGAGCCCTCGGATCAGGATATGCTGAGAATATATTTAAACAGAAACTGCCAGAGTGTGATTGTTTTTAGGGGAGGAGAAATATATCTCCTTGCTCTAAAAGAGAACAGCAGGGAACTAAGGGCACCTTACCTTGTTCTTGGTTGGGAGAGTTACCTGTGGTACCTGTTCTATTCTAACCCACCTTCATCTTCTCTGTCCATAAGCCTCCCCTGGGGATAGGCAAAGATTCAGGAATTATGAATTACATGTTTGCTTATATAAAGCTTTTCTTTTACTACATAAAAATTTAAATAATTCAGATTAACAAAACACAGTAAACCTGGCAGTTCTTCTATCTAGTCCACATCACTTTGCTAACTTATGTTAATGTATGCAATAAATCAAAGTCAACTCATTAACATTGAGTAGTTTACCTGACATCTCCCAAGAAACTTTTATGTCATGAATATGGCATCTATGTGGATGTAGACAAGAAGCCACCATCCCGTAAAGAGACATTTGTGGATGGCGGTAAGGACAGAACCCTTTAGTGTCTTTTTTAGCAAGTACAGTGGTAATGAAGTTCTAAACCTAACCTCACCTTACAGATGAGCAAACTGAGTCTCATGGGAGGGAGATGGATTTTGTCACTGGGGATGACTTGAAAGGTTCTTCCCACTTCCACTGGCTGCATTTGTTTATTCATGACTCTGAATGAGTCAGGACCAAGGAGGGAATGCTGATTTCAAAGTCCTTCAGAGAACAAGAGCACACACCTACTCTACAAAGGCAAGAATTCCTTCATCAAACTTCCCTTTGGCCTAAGCCCTGGGACTTCAAGGGCATTGAGAAAAATAATAGAAAACACCATCCGACTTAATCCTCCTAAAATCAGCAGCTTGGTCTTGAATGAATGAAGCAATACACATCCGAGATTCTCCGCCACGCCTCACTTAACAGGCCGGGGAGTTGAGGTTCCCACTGGGGTGAGTCGCTCCCGCGGTCTAGCCCAGTGCAGCAGAGGCCTGGTCCTCAGGCCAGTCTAGCGCGCCACGCGGGCCCCGCAGAGGTGCCAGGCGTTCGCGGAAGCCCGCCCGCGGGGGAGCAAGCGGCTCCCGAGGAGACGCGCACGGGGATGCTGGAGCCTGCCCAGGGGCTTCCTCATCTATGAGGCCCAGGCCAACCCCCTCAAGGGTGTCCATCATCGGGGCGCCGGCGCGCGCAGACCCACCTTCACCAGCAACAGGGCGTGGTCACGTGAGCGCGCGCACGCGTGGAGCCAATAGGCAGGCCGTGCCAAATGGAAGGGATTGTCTGACCCCCGTGACGTCACAAAACTGGCGGGGAGCGCGCCCTCTTCCGCCCCCGCCCCTCTGGCCCGGGCCTAGCTCGCCGGGTCCCGCCCAATCGCCATCGCACAGCCAATCGGAAGGCGGGAAGCGCACGAGCGCACGCGGGGGCGGGGCAGGGTGGCGGCCGGGCGAGGCAGGGGCGCGGAGTGGGCCGGCCTGGGCCGAGCTGCCG
>CABHPR010152588.1:16122-35973 GCA_902168415.1 Peromyscus melanophrys | reverse complement strand
ACACACACACACACACACACACACACACACACACACACACACACACACAGAGCTAATAGTAATTTCAGACAAAAGCCTCATTTTTCCTGTAGATTATTCAACTCAAAGGACTTTTAGTTCTAGGAAATAAGTAGCTCCAGCTACAAATGCAATTGACTCTTGTCAAAGTAATGTTAATTTTCTCTTTTGTACAACAGTGAATGGCAGAGCATCCTTATCAGATTAACCAATGAATCAATTTTATTGTAAATGAAATGATCCACCATTATTGCTGTTTGTTTGAATAGATATTTATTTTGTGCCATAGAATCCTGAACAATGTTGAATGAAATACACCAACACTAATGTGATTGTTAAATGATAACATAATACTATGGAAGAAACCTAATCAAATATTGAACTGGTAGAAAGTGATTTTTGTCCTCTATTATATTTGCAAACATCTTTAGTTATTAATAAGTGTATGGGAGAATATAAAAATTGTCCCAATATCCACTAAGAAATAAAAGCCAAGAGGGTTTGGAGACACAGTTCATTCATTCAGAGCACTGACTGCTTTTCCAGAGTACCTGCTTCAACTTCCCAGACCCACATGGCAGCTCAAAACCATCTGCAACTCCATTTCTACTTCCAGGGATTCAATTTGTCAACTTTTGGCTTCTGCATGTACCAGACACAAACATGGTACACCCACACACATATGGTCCACATGATGTAGGCAAAACACCCATACACACAAAATAATAACACAATAGAAATATAAGTCATATATATATACATATATATACACACATATATGAATATATGTGCACTGTGGTATTTATGTGAAACTAGAACAAATATTTTCAATGACTTGCACCAAAAATACCCTGCAGAACTACATAAATTATGAGTAAAAATATATATGCATTATAGAAATAGACATTTAAAGGTTAAAAATGTAACACTTCGAATACACTTCTTTGTGAAAAACACACAAGTTTTGGGTTTTATACCATTATTAATATCACTTGAAAAATCTAAGTTTTACAGATTATTTTCTTTTTATTTGTGTGTATATGTGCGGAGTATGTATTTGTGCATCTATGTGTATATGTGGCGTGTGTTCATCTGTGTGTGTGTGTGTTGTGTTGTGTTGTGTGTGACTTATGTGTAAAGAATCTGGTAGAATCCAGAAGAGAGCATCGGATGCCCTGGAGATAGAGTAACAGTAGATTGAGTGCTGGGAACTGAGCAGGGTATTTTGGAAGAACAGGACATTCTTTTACTGTAGGTGTCTGAGTGAGTAGTAAAGAGACTAGTAAAGTTATTCTTATATTTAAGGGATAACTACACAAGATTTTGGGGGTTATGATAAATCCAAAAGTATTCAATGTTATTATATTCAACATAATAACTCTAGCATAAACTTTCCCTTGCTCAACGTTTATACTGTGGGGCTCCAAATCCAGCTCCAATACCTTCTTGCCTCTGTAGGCACCTGCACTCACTTGAACATACCTAAGCACACAATACACTCACACACATACGTATATACACGATCAAAACTAATTATAATTCTGTAGATATATGTTCATGCTTTAACAACTGTAACAATTTTCTTAGTTAGGTGTTCTATGGCTGTGATAAAATACCAAACCCAAAAGCTATCTGGGTAGGAAAGAGAGGATTTATTTCAGTTTATACTTACACAATCATCAAGGAAATACAGATAGGAACTCAAACCAGGAACCTGGAGGCGGGAACTGAAACAGAGTCCATGGAGGAGGGCTACTTGATGGCTTTCTTCTCATTTACCCTAGAACCAGGGGTGGCAATGGCCACAATCCTCTGTGCCTTCCTATATCAACCACTAATTAAGAAGATGCCCATTGGTTTGCCTACAGGACAATTTCATGACTCATTGTCTACACTGAGGTTCTCTCTTCCAAAATGTCTCTAGACTGTATTAAGTTGACATGAAAACTAGTCAGCACAAAAGCATAAATTGTATATGTATGAAAGGTCTATGCTTCATTTTCTATTCTTCTCTCATACACTACATAATGACCTCAGTTTTTCCTCCCTCTACTTCCCCAATTCCCTCCTCTACCACCTCTCTCTCCCAGATTCACTCCTCTTTCATTTCCCTTCATGGGGGAGTCAGTTCCCACTTTTATGTCCATGGAATTCTTGAGGAGAGAGTAGTGAGAAATATTTAGATAGAAGGGGAGAGGGGAGAGAAACAGATAGAAACACAGGATAGCTTGGGAAGGCCTGGATCCTAATCCACTGGTCCCTACTGACTCTTCTAAAGGGCATTTTATAGGAATGGCAACGGGTGGAACAAAGACCTCCCCCCTAGAACAAGTGCAAACATTTCCAATCACCTAGTAACCACACGTGTGGTCAAGAAATCCTCTAATGTAGCCCTGCTGGGTGAAGCAAGCTGAGATCTCCCTAGGAAACCTTTGTGAGCCTCCACACCTTCAGGAAAGAGCAACCTTCCAAGGAATACCAACCTAACATGGCCTAACAAGCTATACAATAAGACTATGCACAAACTCTCATATCAAGGATGGGTGAGGAGACCTGCCCCCCCCCACACACACTACCATCGTTAGGAGTCCCACAAGAACACCAAGCTAAACAACCTTAGCACATTTTTAGTGGACCTTGTGAAGACAAATGCAGACACCATGTCTCGCTGAGCCCCAACGAGCCCTGCTTAGTTGATTCTGTGGGCTGTGATTTCCTGGTATCCTCAAACCCTCTGGTTCCTACAATCCTTCTTCCTCATCTCCTGCCAGTTTCCGAGCTCTGCCTAATATTTGGTTGTGGGTCTTTGCATCTTTTCCCATCACTTGTCCTATGAAGTTTCTCTGATGGCGACTGGGTTAGGCACCGATCTACGAGTGTGGCAAAATATCATTATGAATCATTTCATTGACTTTTTTCTTTTCCATTGGGTCTGTCCTAGGACTCTGAACTATCCAGCTTCCTGACGATCCAGACTGTGTCAGGCATGGGCTCCCTCTCCTGACGTGGGCCTCAATTGTACCAGTCATTGGTGGGCCACTCCTGCAAGTTTTGTGTCACCATTTTCTCAACACATCTTGCAGACAGGACAAATTGTAGGTCACAGATTTTGTGGCTGGATTGATGTCCCGCTCCCACCATGGGAAGCCTTGCGTGGTTACAGAAGATGGCCAGTTAAGGCTCCGTATCCCCCATTACTAGGAGTCCTTCAAGGATTCCAGGGAGATTTCACTGCACCAGGTTTCTACATCAACGCCCCCCCCCCCCATACCCCCATTTACAGTAGCCTCTACCTGTACTCTCTCTCTCTCCATCCGTCTCCCAACCTGATTCCTCTGGTCCACCCACAAAATCTGCTCTATTTCTGATTCTCAGGAAGATACATGAGTTCCTTGCTGGAGCTCTTCTTGTTGCTTAGCCTATTTGGTTTTGTGGATTGTAGCATAACTATCCATTAATTAACAGCTAATATCCACTTAGAAGGGATGACATGTGGTATTTATGTTTCTGTGTCTGGGTTACCACAATCAGGATGATTTTTTTTTCTAGTTCCATCTATTTGCCTGCAAATTTCATGTGGTGGTATTGTGTTCCCCAAAATATTGTGCACCCTAATAAACTTATCTGGGGTCAGGGACAGAAAAGCCACTAGATAACAAGGCTAGAAAATGGTGGCACTCACACCTTTAATCCTAGCACTCCAGAGACAGAAAACCCTCTGGATCTCTGTGAGTTCAAGGCCACATTGGAAACAGACAGGCACGGTGACACACGCCTTTAATACTAGGGAGTGGTGGTAGAAAGCAGAAAGGTATATAAGGCGTGAGGACCAGAAACTAGAAGCTTTTGGCTGGTTAAACTTTCAGGCTTCTAACAGCAGAGAGCCATTGGGATGAGGACACAGAAGCTTCCAGTCTGAGGAAACAAGACCAGCTGAGAAGTTGGCCAGGTGAGGTTAGCTGTGGCTTGTTCTGTCTCTCAGACCTTCCAGTGTTCACCCCAATACCTGGCTCAGGTTTGATTTTATTAATAAGAACTTTTAAGATTCATGCTACAATTTCGTGTTGTCATTTTTTTTGTTAATGGCTGAGGAATACTCCATTGTGTAAATGTTATGAATTAGCTATTATGAATAAAGCTGCTATGAACATAGTTGAGCAAGTGTCCTTATGATAGGATGGTGCATCCTAGTGTGATATGGCTGGCCCTTGAGGAAGAAACATTCCCAATTTTCCAAGAAACCAGTATATTGATTTTAATAATGGCTGTCATAGTTTCCATTCCTGCCAGCAATGGAATATCTTGTTTTCTCTGTCTGTGATGAATGAATGTTTTTCTGGGTATAAAAGTCTGAGATGACATCTGTGGTCTCTGAGAGTTTGCAGGACATCTGTCTAGGCTCTTCCGGATTTTAGAATCTCTCTTGTGAAGCCAGGTGCTAATTTAATACGTCTGCTTTTATATGTTATTTGCTGGTTTTTCCCTTGCAGCTTTAAGTATTCTTTCTTTGTTCTGTATGTTTAGTGTTTTGATTATTATGTGTCAAGGGAACTTTCTTTTTTGGTCCAATCTATTTGGTGTTGTGTATGCTTCTTTCACCTTTAAAAGGCATCTCCTTCTTTAGTTAGGAAAATTACCTTCTATGATGTTGTTGAAAATATTTTCTGGACCTTTGAGGGATTCTTCTCTTTCCTCTATTGCTATTATTCTTAGGTTTGGTCTTTTCATAGTGTCCTGGATTTCCTGGATGTTTTGTATCAGAAGTTTTTTTACATTTAACATTTTCTTTGATGAATATATCAATTTCTTCTGCCACATCCTCAGTGCCTTAGCTTCTCTCTTCCATCTCTTGTATTCTGTTGGTGAAGCTTGCCTTTGTAGTTCCTGCTCACTTACCTACATCTTTCTGTTTCTAGAATTTCTTCAGTTTGTGCTTTGTTTTATTAAATGTATTTATTTATTTTGCACTCCAGCCACAGTTTCTCTTTCCTCCTCTCCTCCTAGTCCCTTCCCCATCTCCTCTTTGTTCCCATGCCCCATCCACTTCTCCTTTTTAAGAAAGGTAGGTCTTGTTTGAGTATCAACAATACAGGGCATATCAAGTTGCTGTAGGACTAAGCACCTACCCATGTACTAGGCTGGGCAAGGTGACCCAGTATAAGAATTAGGGTCCTAAAAGCCTGTCAATAAGTTGGAGACAGCCCCTGTTCCAACTGTTAGGAGCTCCCACAGGAGGACCAAGCTATACAACTGTAACATATAGGCAGAATGCCTGGGTCATTCCCATGTAGGCTCTCTGGTTGAGAGTTTAGTCATTGTGAGCCCCTGTGAACCCAGATTTGTAGATTTGGTGATTATTTGGTGGTCTTCCTTGTAGATTCCAGAGAGATTCCCTTGTGCTAGGCTTTTCCCTGACCCCCAAATTCCCCACCCACTTTCCAGTTGTCTCTTTCAGTACTCTCCCGCCCCATTCCACCACAACCTGATCACTCATGTTCTCATACCAAACTTCCCTCACTCCACTCACGAAGACTCTTCTATTTCCCCTTCCCAGAGAGATCTGTGGGTCCCTCCTCCACCCAATGAACCCACCCTGTTATTTAGTCTCTCCTTGTCTGTAGATTATAGAATAGTTATCCATATTTTACAGCTAATATCCACCTATGAGTGAGTATATACCATGTTTGTCTTTCTCAGTTTGGGTACATCACTCAGGGTGATTTTTTTCTAGTTCCATCCACATTTTCTTTATCCATTTCTCAGTTGAAGGACATCTAGGTTGTTCCAGGTTCTGGCTATTACAAATGAAGCTACTATGAACATAGTCGAGCAAGTGTCCTTATGGTATGATTGAGCATCCTTTGGGAATGTGCCCAAGAGTGGTATATCTGGGTCTGAAGGGAGATTGATTCCCAGTTTTCAGAGAAACCACCACACTGACTTCCACCGTCAATGGCATAGTGTTCCACTTGTTCCACATCCTCTCCAGCATGAGCTGACACTTGTGTTTTTGATCTTAGCCATTCTGGAAGGTGTAAGATGGATTCTCAGAGTTGTTTTGATATACATTTCCCTGATGACTAAGGATGTTGAACATCTCCTTAAGTGTTTCTCAGTCATTTGAGGTTCATTTGTTGAAGATTCTCTATTTAGATCTACACCACATTTTTAATTGGATGATTTCGTTTGTGATTTATTGCTTCTATTTCCATTTTCAGGTCTTTAATAGTTTTATTCATTTCCTTCAACATTTTCCCCCTTGGGTTAAATGGCTTTCTTTAAGGGATTTATTCATTTCCTCTTTTCTTTTTTTCTTTTGCCATTTCCTCACTTTCTTTAAGGAATCTATTCACTTCCTCTTTAAGGACCTCTATCATTTCCATACAGTTGGCTTTAAGGTCTTTCTCAGCTATGGGAATAAGAACATGTTGGGAATAGGAACATGGCAAGGGGGAGTGTGGGTGGTGGTGCGGGGAGGTGAAGGCAGCTCATTGAGTCCCTGGGAACCTGAGCAGATCGAGGAGGAAAGTTCCACAGGCAGGCAGCCTACCTGTTCTTCTGGCTCAAGTCTATGTTTTCAATCACATTGCACTGGGAAAATGAATATCATAAAAATTCACAAAATATATTTACCTACTTTGCTAAGAATCGGGAGAAAGGATTGGTAGTTCAATAGTTTGGAATGTCAGCTAACATAATATTTATTCCTGTTTTAAGGGCCATGTCTATTGTTATAATAAGGCAAATCACAAAGCATATTTTAAAAGTGTAAAAGTTTCAAATGAAATATATTCATCAGAAAATCACAATAGCAGCCATGTTCTCAGACACGCCCACTTTGTTCATTTCCATTATACATATAATATATTATGTATACATATATGTATACATATATGTATACATATAATACATGTATATATGTATACATATAATACATATATAATATGTATATGTATAATAATATATATATTATATATATAATATATATAAATAAAAGTTTATTATTTAATCTATTTGAAACATTTGCTGTCTGCAACACAAAAGAAATATTTCAATATCTTGACTTCCTTTAGCTCCCATTTAAAATTCACTACCTTTAAAGTCTTCTGTTTCCTTTCAAACCTTAATTGCAAGAAAACAATAAGATGAAGCCAAAGTGTTCCTTTTTCTTTACAATCAGTCCTTAATCTCTTTTCTGCTTAGAATACTGGAGGTCTAGGATATCCAGATCTATTTTTTAAATGGTGCTAAGGATCAAACCCAGGGCTTTGTGGATGCTAGTCAAGTCCTTCACCATTGAGCTACATCTCCTGTACCTCTATCTTTTTTGTAGTAACTTGTTTTGTTTTGTTTTGTTATGAGCATGCACATGAATCCTTGGGTATCTATAACAGCTGTGTATAATGACTATAAATCAAATACATGTATCTTATGGCTGACTTCATTTGCAATTGCTCCAGTTGTCTTTAACTTTTCTGATTTTGTTCACAAATTCTATGCTAGTATGCAGTATTTATATAAGGAATGCACCTTTCATGATAAAGACATTTGAGATTTTCTTCTGCTACCAGAGTTACAAAAAAATATCATTTATCGCTGCTGACACTTCAAAGCTGTTAACAAAACCACTTCAAAGCCAGATGTCCAAGTTCTCTCTATAATTTCTATTCTCAACATAGCTTATTTACAACATTGTGAAATTTCTCTTTGTGAAATTTCCAGTTATACTGTAAAGATCCTAAAGAGAGACCACATGTTTTCTCATTTAGTGGATGGTGCTTAATGTAGAAAGCATCAGCCTACTGCTCTATTTGTTATTGTTTTATTATTAATAATAATAAATCAGTTTTATTAAGACTTACTATCTATTCAGAACAGGCTTCCTTTTGGTAGTAGAGTTTGATGACTTTCGGCAGATGTGTAAGCTTACACACATTACTCTGTTGGGGTTGCCATAACAATGCTCTCAGATTGGATTGTTCAAAAATAGAAATTTGTTTTTCACACAGTGGAGTCTAAAGACAAAAAGTCAAATGCCAGCAGGTGTGACTTTCTAATTGCTTCTCACAGTGTCCTCATGTGACCTTTACCATGTCCATGTGTGATCCCGGTGTCTGCTCATCTTATAAGATGTTACTTTCGTGACTGCATTTCACCTTACATACTATTTAAAGTCCTTATGTTAAATAGGGGCATAGTTGGTACCGTATTACAACATCTGAACACTGATAAAAAGCAGTCCTTTAATACTATAACTACAACCCAATCTAAAGAAGAATTCTGTTAAACTAAAATCTCCTATTGCTTAGATGTACAAATGTTGAGACCATATGCTATGACACTATCCAGACAATATTTTTACTTTATGTAATTTCGTATGAAGAATTATACCTTTGGTCATGTTTCTCTATACTATATACTTGTTTATATCTTAGTTTATTTAATTTTCATGAATATGTAGGATTGCAATATGTGGACTTACCACAATAAATTTTTCTTACATTTACATTTTTTTATTTTAAAGTGTGTATGTGTGTGTGTGTGTGTGTGTGTGTGTGTGTGTGTGTGTGTGTAAGTGTGCACGCCAATACACAAATATGGAGATCAGAAGACAACATGTGGGGATGGATGCCAGGGATCTAACTCATATCCTCAGGTTGGTGGCAGGAACCTTCATGGATAGAGCTGTATCTTTGGTATGCCAAAATCAAATTGATATACCTACAGTCCAACTCTGACATCTAATGCTCAAGAAAAATCATGGTAGGGTGGAAAGAAACATCCTAAATCCCAATGAACCAGTCAGTTTACAGTATATTTCTTTTTCAAAATGTTTCTTTTTAAATTTCCATTAAATTTTTAATTGGTATAAAATTCAAAAGTCACATAATACACTATGTTTCTTAACTGGCCTCATGATGGATAATTGGTTAATTTCCAGTTTCCAGAAAATATGAATAAATCTTCTACAAGTAACTGTGGGGATTCATTTTGCGGAATACACTGAACATAATGTGTACTTACATAACCTAAAGTGGCTTTAACATCACTAAGGAATGTAAATCAGGGACAATCATCACTACATACTTCGTCATTGAAGAAAGTTGAGTTATGTGTCACGGTCTTATATAGTCTTTCATGCCTCCTCAAGTTTCCTAAAATATATGCATATAGGCAGGTTATATAAATTAATTTGCCAAATAATTGTGGAAACAGAGCCCCAATTGTAGATCTCTCTTTACCAAATGAAGCTCCAATGCCAGGAATGGGTTACATCTAATCAAATTGTTGACCAAAGCTATCCCATGGGAACACCCAAAGAACCCAGGCTGGTGTAAAGACTATAGAGTGCTCTCCACAATGTGATGGCCAGACCCTAACACCAAAAATAGCAGCTCTGCACTTCACTGAATAATGAGAAGTCAAGTTTGTGCTTGCCTAGATGCTTCACTCATACTGGCTAGTGTTCTTGGTACCAGAAGATACTCGTTATGCTACCAAAGGAGTAACATAAACACTAACCTATCTACAAAACCTTCTATTGACTGACAATGGGGTCCTGCCTGCAAGATACGCTAGTACAGTGGTGGCACAAAGTGTGTGGGTGAAATCAGAAAAAAAATCTGATTTGATTTTCAGCCCACTACCTAAAAGGAACCCATATAAGAAGTTGCTTTGGTTATCAAGTACCTTAGAATGGATAAGATATGAACCTAGGAGAAAATTGAGTACGAGTACTATTGCTCTATAAAATGAATGTAGCAATAAAATGACTCCTAATGTTATTCTGCTCTATGGGGAGCCTGCCCCAACTTTTTCCCCCAGGGTACTCTTTAGCAGGGAGAAGCGAGGAATATGTAGATAGAAATATAGAGGAGAGAGACAGTCAGAAACAAAGGATAGCATCTGAAGGGTCTGGGTCAAAACCTACCAGCTTCTTCGGTCTCTTCTAAAGGGCTTTTAAAGGACCTCCCCCCCAGCACAGCCTCGTGCAGACCATCCCAAATACCTGGTGACCCTGCACATGGTTAAGCCATCTCCTAAGGCGGCCCTACTATGTAAAGCAAGCTCAGATCTCACTAGGAAGCTTTGGTGGGCTCCCACAATACTCATAAATCAGTGCCTTGCTCATACATTATCAGCTAAACTTTCTCCTGCAGCAGATGTAAAAAAAAAAAATACAGAGACTCACAGCTAGACAATATGCAGGGAATGAGTTACCTAGGAGCAATGTTTTCTAAGTGGGCTGTTTCTATGAAATCACCCTCTTTAGGGCTTACGGAAACCTGCAGAAGAGGAGGCAAAAGAAGTGAGAGAGCCAGAGGGACTGAAGGACAATGAGGTACCAAGGCCCTATAAATCAACAAGATGAATGCACATATGGACTCACGCAGACTGAGGCAGCATGCACTGAGCCTGTATGGGTTTGCACTAGATTTGGCTCTGGAGCTGAAAGAAGAAGTGGACACATGCTCCTATTGATAATTGCTTACAATTGAAATTATTTTTCTCCAAGGGATTCTCACTGAAAACAAAGTACTCTCAAGGGTAGATCTTATGTCTATTTGTAGATGACCAACAGAAAACAAACTCAGCAGCATCTTTGGAGTTCTTCATCTCATAATGTCACTGTCAGGGCTATTTAATTTTTTTTTTTTTACATTCATTTTATTTGTCTTTTTTCTTCTACCTCATTGGCTTTGCTTATATATCATGGTTTCTTGTTTTATGCTTTTATGGGATTCATGAGTGTGTGAAGAAGATTGTCTCTGTCAATATCTGTTTCTTGTGAAATTTCTTGGGCTCTTTTCCTTGTTTGTTTTCCAATTCCAATTTGTTTGTTTTTGTTTTATCTTGTTCTATTTTATTATCATCCCTGAGATGCCTGTTTGTTTTCTAATAAGACAAAGAAGGAGGTGGACCCAGATACGGTGGGGGACGGGAGGAGGGGTAGAACTGAGTGAAAAGGGAAAAAAAAATAATCAGAATATATTATATGAAAATATCTATTTTTAAATAAAAGGAAAAATAATCATCATGCTCTAGATAAGATTGCATTGACAGACCAGAGGACAAATTTCACCCAGGTCCATCTTCGTGAATAAATGAGTTTGGGGGAAAGGTTACTTACAAGGCATGTAGATGATTCAGGGGCAGTAACACTACTGGGAAGTCTGCTAGATAAATTTGGGACAGCCATACCTCTAAGGAGTCCCAACTTCTGCATGGATGAGACATGGAATCCCACACTATTGAAGAGAAGAGTCATTCCAGTGATGCGGGCAGCCATATGATAATAAATCCCATTGACATCCACAAAAAAGTAATTGTATACCTATTATATAACCTCATGCTAGGGTGAGACTTTAGGAGCATCTTGTGGGGGCCTGTGAACTTTTTGAACCTCTGTAGATTTTTATGATTCCTGTGACTTTCATGGGCCTGTGATCCTTACTCCGCCTTACATGAGAGACTCATAACGATTATCTCTGGAATATTTCATGTAGGCAATCACAGTTGCTCTGAATAAACAGAACAACGTATATGTGTAACCTAGATGAAACAGCCCCAAAACAGTATATCAGATGTACTGTATGTTCAATGTATATTTAGTATGTCATTAATGAATATTTAATTTAAGTATAAAAAGTATGTCTAGGTTTTTTCCAAAAAAGTTATAAAATTCACTAAAATTAGATAATTATTTTACAAAATTAACTTGGTGAATTTCTAAAACATAAATACACCAACTCTGTGAGTGTTAACTTATATATTATAACAGTCTCTTAAAATCATGTAATACTTAGGAATTGCCTTAGATCAAAATCTCCAGATGCAGGCTTCCTTTCCAGTGGTGGATCCAGTGAAAGGAAAGGCTCCTTGTCACACTTGGCCTCCTCTGGAATTAAGGAATTAGGACATATGTGCTGATGTTCTTGCCACTGCATTTCCCTGAGTGATGGAATCTAAGGTGCCTGAGCCAGCACACTCATATCTTCTAACAATATGCCCTGGATACATAGAGCCAGTTGACTACCTTGTAGAGTATCCTGCAACTGCCTGCCTTTCCTATGGACAGCTACCATCTGTCAATAAGTTAGATATAACATCTGACTCGCTCTGGCATTGAATATAAGATGTTGCCACAATCGTCGCTTTCTGCTACGAGCAGGAGCTCGTCAAAAGAGTTTGAAAAGCCACTGAAACTAGAAGCAGACATGTCACATCCACAAGGTCATTCACACAAGTATTATTTTTCTTGCCTATCAATAAAGAACTGGGAACATTGCTTTTAGCAAAGTAACAGGATGCAGGCTCAAAGAACTCTTATAATTTGGACTGTTTAACTCACTAGAGATTATTGTTTTTACATATAAAAAATGAAGATATCGAGATAAACACAAGGCACTCTTCCTCAATGAATCCCAAATTCATCCTCACAGACTCATTATCTGATAACACAACTTAAATATAATAATTTTATTGAACCCTGGGAAATTAGAATTCAAAAACTTATGATTTTGCTATATGTGTATAGGCATCATTGAAAGATTTTCAATTATGTTTTAAGCTGCCAATTTCTCCAAACAATCTTTAACTTACAAATAAAGGAAACTAGAGGAATGATCACCACATCACTAAAGCAGTTTCAATGTTGCTCTGTGGTATGCACTGTAATAATAAAAATGCATATAATAAAATAATCTAAAAATCTGAAAGCAGAAAAAAATGCCACTAATGAAAAATCCTAGAACATTTTATCATTTTAACCATCCTTTGTTCTTATCTTCATGTCATATTTCAAAATACCTTTCTTTTTAATATGTTCTCTCATCCCCTATTTTTGACCTGAAGTTATTCAATGAAGGTATGTTGCATTTCACAATGGATTTCCTTTTAGTGTATAGGAAATTGTAGAATTGCTAGTATTTGGTTAGTTAAATTAAACTACAGAATAAACATAGAAAGGATAAAGTATGAGAAGTGGTAAAGATTGAGAAAAGGACATTCATGTTCAACTTCAAGCACATTTATACAAAAACATAAACATAAGCTTTGACTTAAACATTCATTTTCATACAAAGTCTCACTACATAGTACAGGCTAGCTTCAAACTCCTGATCCTCTTACCTTTGCCTATACCCAATGCTGGGATACCAGGCATAATCCTAAGATTATTTTTAAAGAAAGCTTTGCCCTTCCATTTCCATATATTTCAAATGAGATCTATCAGATTTGCCGTGTGTTTGTGTGTGAGAAAAGCATTTCAAGTGCATTTTGATCAAGGTGGTTAAGTACCACTTCTGGCCACTTCCCTTACGGTTTGTACTTGAGGTTTGTTGATGCTGTTTGGATGGAACTCAACTGTGTTTGAAGATCCAGTTGTCAAGCCATTACCTCTCTAAATTTTAGTGCTAATGTAGTAGAATAAAGAAGTCGCCCCTGTTAAAGGCTCAAGCCTGGACAATGGCTCTTAAGGGAGAGATGGGAAACTCGTGAGATATCCCCTGGAGTGAGAACAACAGGGTACCTGCTGCTGTGTGCTGTCATGGCAACCCCTCTCCCAATTATATGTTCTCTATTTTGTAAAGCAGGAATTCATCATGGAATCGTCTAACGTCCCACAGGGCATGTGAAAAACTGCCTGTTAATTTTAATCCATGGGCTTCCTAATTCTGCTTTAAAGTAATTTTGATTTTGTTATTTTGAAAAATCTGGTTTTGGAAAATATTAGCATAATTACAGCAATAAAGGCTTCCTGTTACATTGTAAAAACTCTCCCATCAGTATTTTGCTGTTCCTTTCAACTATAAGACTAAGATTTTACCCCTATATTTTGATGAAATTTTCTCTAACTGGTCAATAATGTATCTAAGATGATTTTTATTATAGTTTAAAACTAATTTTACATGCATCATGCATGTACCCATCAAATAAGCTGTCACGGGTATGTTCTAATAGAATATGTTACTTCGGAGCAATGAAGCATCTCAATATTAAATTAGAATTGTGCACTTTGAAGATGCCGTCTTCTTGGCAGGTTCTTTCATCTCCTCACTAAGCTACCTGTAAAGACGTCAAGTGAACCAAACTCATGGTGGTATTTAAAACTAAGATTTAGGGAAGGAAAAAGAAAAGAACACTGCACCAGAACTGTAAGTAACTTTCATTAATTTAAAGCTGATTAAATAGAATCAGAAAGAGCAGTGTGGGAAACCGCATTCCATGCACATTCCTGGGAAAATAAGCCTACCTTCTTCAAGGAGCGTGAATGGATATAGATGACTCGGTGGAGGATTGAGGCAAGGCAGAATTCTACTCTACACCTGTTTACCCTACTCTACGCATCATCTAACCAAGGATTCAGTAATTTAACAATGCTTCTCTTGCTATTTTGATTATTAAATACCTATGTTTCTGTATTTGTGTCTTTTTCTCTTGTTGGGATAAGACACCATGACCAAGGTGACTTTCAAAAGAAACAGTTTAATTGGGCCTATGTTTCCAGAGGGTTAGAGTCTATGATGGCTAAGTTTAGGCAGGATGACAGATGGCTACAGCAGCAGCTGAGAGCTCACACACTGAGTCACAAGCAGGAGGCAGAGAGCACACTGGGAATGGTAGGAGTCTATTGAATGCCCAAAGGCCACTCCTAGGGTCAGACCTCCTCTAACAAGCCTGTATTTCCTAGTCCTTCTCAGACTATTGCAGTGACAGAGCACCAAGTAAGTAAACATGAGCCTATGGGTGTCACTCTCATTCAAACTACCACAGCATTGTTTAACAAAATTATCACCTTGTAAGAGCTCAACTTGGTTCGGAATAAATTTAACACAGTAAAAAGAAAAAAGAAAAACCTTTTACAATGCACTCTGGAGCATATCACTCACAAATAACATGGTATTTATGGCAAGGAAACAATAAAAGCACTCTGTTAACAAACATCAAGATGATTGTGTTGCAATATTACAGGATGTACCAAATGAACACTAGGTCCTACTGAATTTAGTAGGTAGCTAAAATTTCAACTGGCACTCCAGGGTTCCCTTTAGTGCACACTTAGGAGTTTATCGAATGGTTGTCAGGAATACAGTAGAAGAAATTCAAATAGCCAGTCAATACTTGTGTTAGAAAAACTCTAAATTCTCTTCCAATATTTTACCCCTATCCTTCTGTAAGAAAGTGTAGGGAGGGGGGAAACATGTTCTCTTGGTTACTGAATCAATTTGCTCAGTCTTTTGTCTTCAATATCCCACTTTGCTACTGTATGTTGGCAGGCATCCACAGCTGCTTAGCCACGGGCATTTCTAAAACTTTTTTTTTTTTTTTTTGGTTTTTCGAGACAGGGTTTCTCTGTGTAGCTTTGCGCCTTTCCTGGAACTCACTTGGTAGCCCAGGCTGGCCTCGAACTCACAGAGATCCGCCTGGCTCTGCCTCCCAAGTGCTGGGATTAAAGGCGTGCGCCACCACCGCCCAGCGCATTTCTAAAACTTTAAAATCGGAATGAAATGCGGAGATTATTCAATATATTCACTCTTTAGAACCCAGAAAAATTGATTGGAAATGTTAGGGTTTTTTTTGCTGAAGGTCAATCAATGGTGTGAACTAGAATTAAATCACTTAATCCAGTCTCTATTGGTAAGCAGTCAGAGTAAAGAGGCCTCCAGGTACAACTGAGGTACAACTTAGTTTTGATGATCAAGTAGGTTGTAAAAGAAAATTGTAGTCTTGTAGCTGGATGTCTTTGTTGGCTTTGAACTGCTGTCATAAAACACCAACCCAAAGCAATTGGGGAGGAAAGGCTTTACTTCATCTTACATCTTGTGTATTAGGGTCCATTATAACAGCAAGTCAGGGCCAGAACTCAGGCAGAAATTTGGAGGCAAAAACTGAATCAGAGACCATTGAGAAGTACTACTTGCACAGCTTGCTCAACTTGCTTTCTTATACCACCCAGGACCACCTGCTCATGGGTGTTACCAGATACTGGGAGCTGAATTTTCTCACTTCAATCATTAATCAGAAAGGTGAATACCCTAACTGTCATCATAGAACTTTTCTCCAATGACTGATGGAGGCAGACACAGAGATCCACAGCCAATCACCAGGCAGAGATACAGGAGTCTAGTCAATGAGAGAAAGCAAGGATTCTATGAGTAAGTGCATCAGGATCATGATGGGGAAACCTGAAGAAATGACCAAACCAAACTAGTGGGAACTCATGAAAGTTGCATCAATGGCTATGGAGCCTGCATGGGACTGGACTAGGCCCTCTGCATGGAGAGACAGTTGTGTAGCTTGATCTGCTTGGGGGCCCCCTGGTGGTAGAATCAGAATCTAACCCTAGTGCATGAGGGGGCTCTTTGGAGCCCAATATCTATGATGGGACACCTCATACAGCCTTGAGGCAGGGGGAAGGGCTTGGACTTGCCTCTACTGGATGTGCCTCCCCATGGGAGGCCTTGCCTTCTTGTGGGGGAGTAGTGGGGTTGGGTTTGGGGGGACACTGGAGGGCAGGAAGAGGGAAGAGGGGGATCTTTGATTGGTGTATAAAATGAATGAAAACATTTTCTTAGTGAAAAAAAAAAGAAGAAAAGAAATGCCCTAGAGAGTTGCCTAGAGGCAAAGAGATGAAGGGTTTTTCTCAACTGAGGTTCCCTCTTCCTAGATGACTATATCTTGTACCAAGTTAACAAAAAACAAAACAAAACTAAACAAAACCTCTAACCAGCACACTAGACAACCTATCTCAATCAAATACAGCAGTTTATTTTCTTAGTGGGTCTCTCATTTGAGGCTCCCAGTTCTGACCAAATAGGCCAAAGACAAGACTTGCCAAGCCTGCACCGACTATATGTCTTTTCCTATGTTTCTGGTTATAAAGGTGACTCACAACATTGCAAGGAAAGATTTCTGAAATGCCTTTAGTCTGTAATATCTTGATTCTAGAGCCTCTATTCCTGCGCAGGTGAGTTGGTTAAATTAAAGCATCCCAGCTTCACGGACTTGTCATCAGCAAAGCATATTCAGCAGAAACTAGACCATGTTTCTACCGTGTCCTGCTGCAATCACTCCAGTGTGCTTCTGAGAAAAAGTGAATATTTTTATTGTATCTATAGGATGTCTAGGATTCTGAAAATTATCATGGATCCTAAAAGTTTAATGGAAAAAGCTTGACATGGTAAGAAAAGGGGGGGTGGTGAATAATGAGCAAGGGCTGGGAAAGCACATGGTTTAATTCATATGGAAAGAGAAGATTCAAAATGGATGTATATTTTTCTTTACATGTTAGAATTTAAAATCATATGAAGAATATGAGCACTGAAGAGATACAAAATGCTCCTTGGGAACATGAGGATGGGTATTCTAGTGGTACTTAATGTATTCATGAAAAACATATCTGAGTCACATTATATTGTTTCCTCTTAAATAGACAAAGAAGAAACTCAAGATGGAACCTGCAGGAGGGTGCAATCATTAAATAACTAAAACCACTGAACGCTGATGATGGGCAACACTTAGAGATGAATAATGTTTATTATAGATCTAGAGTTTGGAATATGGAGGGGGGTAAGGGTGAATTGAAAGTTCAATGATAATTCGCTTGTAGGCAGGAGGAAACGTTTGGCTCAACTGTTGATATTTCTTCCCCCACAGAAAGGAAATGTATGTCATCCAGCACTCCTACTATTTGTGGCTTTTTCAATCCTTCCACGTTCAGGCTGCAAAATTTGGAAGGACAAGTAACAACATATAATTTTGGTATTCTGCTCACTTTTTCTCTTCTCTGTAGGTGAGGAGCTACCTGAAGAGACATGTATTTTTCGTTTCTGTGCTTAGATGGCAAGCTCTCAATTCTACAAGGGGATATGAGTAGTAAAATCCACAGCTTCCACACTAAATTTGTTAGCTATGCACATTAGGAAGACTGTGTCACCACGAAAGAGGTCACTTTTCAGAAATTACTAAGTAAATGCATCTTTTCTTTGAACCAAACAGCTTTCATTTTTTTTAATAAACTGAACACTGCATTATATAGAATTTTATAGACAGGAAAATGGTAATATTAATATTATGTGCATAGGTTTAATCAAACACATATTTTGTTTAATGAAACCTGGCATATTCTGTGTAGTGGGGTATGCTCTGGTTATTAGGCATCCATTTGTGGATACCCTGTATTTGCCCTTTTGTTTTCTATATAGAATGAGGATAAGCTATTTGGTGGAGTTATATCTATATCTATTGACATTCTGTTAGATCAATAAGGATTCTGGTATAAGTTGTACTCCCATTTGAAAAGCAAATGACTTAGCAATTGACATCTTATATTTGATAGTCACTTACAAGCTTAAAACAGCTGTATATTTTTCCTTCCTAAAAGCAATATCCTAGTAATATCCAAAAAGGTCAAGGTCTTATAACACATCTGAAATTAGAGTTCATTGTAATAATAATATAATAATCTAAATGCCGCTATGTACAGTCAAAGGTCAGTTTCAACACTTTCCCCTTTGGTAAATGACATGGGGCTTTAAAATCTGCACCCTCGCAGTGGTACAGGCAATGAATTCTGACAGGAAATCCTATTACAGAACTTGTTTATTCCAGTAGCATTGCGTCCCATGCATAGAGAAAAAGCATGAGAAACACAAATATGAAGCCATTGTCTACAATGTCTCCAATATCCGTAAGGCAGAGCATTGGGGAAAATACTGGCTCAAAACTCTCCTATGCTGACAAAGCTCATATCGGTTGCTTCATAGCTATGTTACTTCAAAAGCTTTTGCTATCACTTTCCGTAAATCCATTGTTTCTAGATTCTATTATTAGCAACGAAGTGGAAATGCTTCTAAGGGAAAAGATATAGATATTTATCTCTCCCGTCTTTCACTGGCTATACATATGTATGTGTATGTAATCAAGTATATATGTGATATTAAAATTAGAAGATCTGATATTATGATTCTTAATTTCATGATATCCATTGAAATTAAGATGTTTTCCTTCTCTAATACTAGTTTCCATAAATAGTGTCTTATCTTTCCATGTCTTTGACTGGTAGGCAATGTGTCTGAAAAGAAGATCCCTCAATGGAATTCTTACATATCTTCACTTAGTACTAGAGCTCTTTATTTTTATTTTTCTGGCTGTATATAACAGTGCCCAACTCTGACAAATAATTTTTAGCTGAGTTATGACTAGACATGTTTACCTTTTTTTCCTATATTTTTTTTTTGATTCTTTGTGGGCTTCCCACCATGTTTCCAGATCCCATCCATCTGTCCCTTGTAATCCATCCTCTGCCCTTGCAACCCTCCCCTGCTCCCCCCCAAAAAACAAAATAAAAACAAAACAAAAAAACAAACAACCAAATTAACATACAAAAAAGTCTTGGTGTGGAAGCTGTAGTGTGACACAGTGAGTCACACAGTGAACCCTTAATCCATACATCTTTACTTGTAAGTGTTCATTGCAACGAATCATTGATCTGGTTTGAGGCTTCTGCTTTCTGCTACACTATGGATAGTGGGCCCTCACTGTGACTCCTCTTGGATATCCTGCTCTTGCCCTGTGTCATGGAGATCCTGCAGCATTGGATCTGTAGGTCTGGCTCCTTCCCATGCTCCTGCAGTTCAAAAATGAGGTGGATGTTGGAGTGGGCCAACTCATGGCGCTGGTTCTGGGTCTGGGTGGTAGCTGGGTTAGTCAACCTGCCACTTGCCAGCCTTCTCTCACTGACACCAAAAGGGCCAGCTATCTTTTTTTTTTTTTTTTTGGTTTTTTGAGACAGGGTTTCTCTGTGTAGCTTTGCGCCTTTCCTGGAACTCA
>CABHPR010152588.1:0-16022 GCA_902168415.1 Peromyscus melanophrys | reverse complement strand
CCCCCCCCCCCCCCCCCCCCCCCCCCCCCCCCCCCCCGGCATGGGGCCAGCTATCTTGGATTGCTCCATTTAGTTCATCTGCTTCAGCAAGCAGCAAAAGATACCAAAAGATTCAGCTCTATTGTGTTGTTCCTGAGTGTTACAGCTGGTAAGGAGCAAGACCAACTCTCCCACTCTCATGAACTCAAGGCTAGCTCTCCCATTCACCACAAGTGGTGAGGGGTGGAGAATTGGGGAGGGCATCTCTCCCTTGCCCACTCCACCGTATGGCAGATAAGGGGTGGGGTCCAGATCACCTCTGCTCCATCAACAGGTTCAGCTCTATTGTGCTGCCCAGGTGAGGTTCAGGGCCTCTCTCCTGAGTGGTGCAGTCTGTGAGGGGCAGTTTTATTGTGTGCTGCATAATTCCATAAAAGTACATTAAATAGTGAAAGTGTAAAATCCATTGTAAACAACACAGCTTAAGATTGGCTATTAAGACTGTATAGAAGTTCACTGAAGAGATGTATAGACAGTGAGTGTAGGTAATTTTGATGTCTGATGTATTTTATTTATAATTTTTTAAATAAAAAAAATAAAAGGATAAGAGCCCATTGGTGTTACAACTTCTCAGGAGTTGAAAGGGGAGAGAGAGAGAGAGAGAGAGAGAGAGAGAGAGAGAGAGAGAGAGAGAGAGAGAGAGAGAGAGAGAGCGCGTGGGTGTGGTTTATTTCTTTTTGTTTAGATAAACACACCCATCCCAAAAAAAAAAAAAAAAACAACAGTCTATAGCCATTGCTCTTGATAGACTTCCATACCTATGGGAAAAATCTTGTTGGTTTCTCCTAGACGCTTTCTCCTTGATGTCTAGTTCTTATAGTATTGGAAAGTTTTCTGAAGGTTGCTTGAGGACAAAGTTATTAGTAGCCCTACTTTGCTATAAATCTTGTCCACAACAATAATGAACAGTCTTGGAAAAATATGCCCAGTGCTGATGCTCAATAGCCCTAATATTCTGGGGATAACCAACAGTTGTCTGAATGAACTTAATGCCCACTCAGTAGGAGGAAACTCAGAATAGTAAGGTAAATCTAAGCATGAATTCTTGCAGAAGAGTTCATATATCATAGAGGAGAACATGTTAGTTCCATTTTGCCAAAATTATTTTCTATCAACTATCTTCTAAGTAGTTATCCATATACCCATAGATAAGTTTAACTCTCCCCCTCATAAAAAAGTTTCCCTTTGCAGCATATGGAGGCTATTATAAAACAAAACAACACAAAACCCACAACTGCTCGTCTTACTGTGTACCTTTTATATGTATACAGATGTGTACAGGACACACACACACACACACACACACACACACACACATATATATATATATACTACAAAGTCCAATTGTTCAATTAGTTTTCTCTGTATGCATATGAGAGTAGGGCTTATTACTTGGGCATAGTCAACCTTTCCTGGTACTCTTCCCTGAAGAAATATGACTTCCTCTCATTAGCCAGGACTTCTTGTAGCTCTGCAATTGAAGATGGGGCCTTGTGAGTCCTTGATGAAATGTTGACTGGGGTGGTTTTGTGCAAGCTTTGTGCAGGCAACCATAGCTGTTGAGAGTCTATTAGAAGAACATCCCTGTCATGTCCAGGACAAACCATTTTCATCAGGCCTTCTCTTCCCATCCTTTACAGTGTTTCTGAGCCTGTTCCCATGAAGTTCCCTGAGACTCAGGTGTATGTCTGATTTGAGGATGGACATTTTATAGTCACTTACACTCTGCACTTTGAGTAGAGAAGTACTTTGAGTAGAGAAGAAGGTGTGGACATGATCAAAATGCTTTGCAATCAAGTTCTCAGAAATATATGTATATATATATATATATATATATATATATATATATATATATAAAAAACAAACTATTCAGAAACAAAGTAACAGAAAATGCAATGATGAAAACTGTCAAATGTTGGTCTCTGGCTATAGCTCAGTGGTAGTATGTGCCTAGCATGTTAGACAGATTTAAATCACAAGCACTGAACATATGGGTGTGATTAAATATTCCTGATAGGTCAAATAAAATTGGATTTAGAAAAGATAATTTCAATGATAAAATCATTTTGCTTTATAGGTGGGAACAAAAGCAATGTTTGAATATATTAAGGAGGTAAAGAGTTGTGGATAAAATAAAGAGTACTTGGAGTGTGTATTGAATAACAAGATTTATAAAACAGCAACGGAGAAATTCTACTTTATTTTCATTACAAAATTCGTTAAGAAGAGAGATGAGAATACACATCTTTCTAAGAACCAGAATGAGCACATGACATGACAATGAGTTGGATCAAGTTCACAAGTGAAGAGAAAGGCAGCACCTGCCTAAGAAAGTTGAAGACATTCCTTCCAAAGCAGCGAGGAGAGGGCAATAGGAGAGAACATCACAGAAGGAAGTGGGTGGGTCTGTATGTACAAGAAGTTTCTCTTTATTTTAAAAATCTATTTCTCTTCTCACTAATATCAGAAACTAGGTCATCAGCTGAGACTGTAGGGCGTCAAGTATTCCTGTAAAGACAAAGGTAAGGAGGTTATCAAAGGAAGTGAGAAAGTGGAAGAAATAAGACTATAAAATGGCACTGCTAGGTAACACTGGGACCCTCAAAGAAAGTAAACATTTATGAACTTGAACCCAGTTTCCTTCTGGTCTTGTCTGGAGCAAATGAAGCAAAATCAGAGATCTGTAGAATAGGTAGAAAGCTGGTCTTTGTCAAGTGAAGTGATTCTAATTTAATCCTAAAAATGGTAAGAGGAGCCAGGTCATTAATCTTAAATGCAAAGGAGTAATTGGAATGAATTATGCAAAATAAATGAGGCAGGGAGATAAAATGAGGACATATATGGGGATGAGACAAAGAATTCCCATAGGATGTTTTTAAACTTGGATACTAAGAGATCGAAGCAGTTTAAAACTGTGATGAACAGAGACGTAACTTGAAATTAAGTCATGTGAGGTTTTGATATATACACAAGAATAAGTAAGTGAGAGTTAGTTGGTAAGGTAGACAGAGGAAAATACATAAAGGAAATCCAGAAATTTAAAGCCTGCTGTGGAAGTGTTCCTAAGATTATGACTGAAGCAATGTTCAAAAGAGTGAGTGTAATATTAAAATAAATACTAACAATTCAGGAGACTAAAAACCTGACCATCTATGGCTGCAATGGAGAGGGGTATGATACAGACCATAGAGTCTGAAGGCATGAGAAGAGTTCACAGTTTTAAAATGGCTCCACAGTCTTGAAGTAGCAAGGACTAAACAAACTCCAACCAGAGATTCCCTGGAATGAAGAAGATCTAATGCAGGAACATCTTTCAAAAGGGAGTCAGGATATTGTAGGTGGAGGCCAAAGAACATCTCAGAAAGAGTAGAAAAGATACAGCGATTCGGTTGCTGAGGGTCCCAAGTTAAAAAAAGACACTGTGGAAGGTGTGAGGGATCAAAAACAAATGAAGGACTTGCCATGTCCTGAGAGTTGTACAGCCAGAGGGCGAGACATCCTGGAAACTGGGTGGGGGTTACAATACAAAGAATAAAACTTGAGGCCAACTTCATTTATGAATGCCAATTTAGAAATTTCAAATAAAATATTAGCAAACAGAATGTTTTATGTCCAGATGATATTAAAAATAATGCATCATACCAAGTAAAATTTATTTTAAAAATGCAAGGTGCACTAGTGTCAGGAAGTATATAATATAATTCATTATATTAATTGTCTTAATATAATGAAATTTATGATTAATACTGCAGATCATATAAAGCAAGTGGTATAATTCAATGTGTTCTGAATTCAATAACAATAAAAATGAATATTATACAATTCTGTAACATGATTAGTTTTGAATGTGTATCAACATAAGAGCTACAATAATATTTAATGAGGCATCGCCACTAATATCATTTAAAGAAAACCTTCTCAGAAACCACAAGTATTTAAAGCCACATTAAAGATATTATCTATTGATTCTGAGGTTTCACTTATACTACTAGCAAGATAAGAAGGTTATCTGATATTGTTTCATGAATGATGGAAAAATAAATGGCATTAAAGACAATACATACATTTTTAAAAAGTATAGTCCATGAGTTTATGGCATGGCAGATGCATACATTCCTCTGGCCCTCTAGTCTACCTTTGGGAAATAGGGTGATGTATATGGTCTCACATGGATTTACAATGAGTGGTGAACAAGGCCACTCTTGTTCTTAGAAAAGCCACAGTCATTCTCTGTGCAACAGTTGCATCTCTACACAATTATCAATATGCAAGTAAGGAGAAGCCAATCTCTTGCCTCTGGACGATAGCCAAGAAAAGGTACGGAAACTAGGGGGAATTGCAAATGGCAGTATCACAATGCTAGTTGACTTACCTAGGCAAGAGAAAAGATACACATTATACTTGTAATATTATTATTAGTTTTTTGTTTGGTTTGCTTTGGTTTTAAAGACAGGTCTCACTATGCAGTATACAGCTCCACCTAGCATTGATAGTCTTGAGTTCAGGATTCTCCCACCTTAGCCAGGCTTCACATAGGATTTTGAAAAGTACAACAAAATTATGCCCATTTAAAAGTTGGCAAAATTTACATAGAAAAGAAGCAAGAAAAAGGTGTTAAAAGGAACAGGTTTACATTTGGATTTGCAGTACCTGCCTGTAGTATCAGCCCAGAGCAGCATGCGTCAGAGGAATCACCAGCTTGGGGCTAATTTGGGCTTTATGGAAAGTCTGAGGATATGGGACAGTATCTCATAAAATAAGATAGAGAGGGGGGTGTATTTGATAGCAAGTTGTACAATTGAGTTCCCGTATATTGAGGCAGTGTTTAGAAAATACATTGATATTGACATGAATAGAGAAAAATTCACCTTTAAGAATAATAAAATATTAAATAACTGGGACTTACTAAGGAATTTACAAAATCTGAGCAAAGACTCCCTTGTAACTGTTAAAATATTCCAAAGTGTACTGAACAAAGCTAATAGAATATCATGTTCTGGGATATGAGCACCAGCTTTGTAGAGATAACAATGCTGTGTAAGTTAAAATATCCACATGGCATCCATTTTATAAAAATACTTAGCTCATTTTTCTACATGCTCTACTACATAATCCTAAAGTTCATCTGCAAAAATAAGCAAGGCGGAAATTCACTTTTTAAGGAATAAAGAAAACTGGGCTATGTTAGAGAGGCCCAGTACAATAAACTTAATATTAAAAATGTTAAAAACAAATAAAACATTAGGGATTCTATATAATTAAATGAACATCTTTGCACAGAAACATCCTTCTTTACCTCAGTCCTTGACTCCAAGCACACTGACCTTCCATATCAACATGCCTCTACTTGCCTAGACTCTGGTAACTAGTCTTATAATACTACAGTCCCTCCTAAAAGCTCATAGGCATGGGTAGTAACCTTATTTTAACCTTACTGGCCTAATGGATTTAATCCCTAAAAGTTCAGAAAAGCAAGGGGAATGAACAAGAATGATTCAAGGTCAGAGGTCAAATATGTGTGTGTGTGTGTGTGTGTGTGTGTGTGTGTGTGTGATAAAAACCTACACAGTGTTTTTACTTACACAAAGTGTTTTTACTTACACAAAAAGTCAAAATTGAAAATACTGACAGAAATGATTTCTAAATTTTGGTAAAGCTATGGTCTTAGGAATACATTGCTAAGAAGATAATCTTTAAATGTCCCCAATCTTAGAATTTTTTCCCCTTTGGAAAATTATTCCTCAAGGCTTTGTAGAAAAGTTCACATAATTTCTTCCATCCTATGCTTTTTCACCCTCTCTTTAAAATTGACTTTATCCTTTTCAGATTTTTCTCTCCTCAAATTATATGTGAGTTTAATTTATTTTTAACGGTGATCTAGAACATAAAACTAGTGCTAACTGATTTTATTGAAGTATAAATCAATTGATTCAGCTATGATAAGGCAAAGGGTGGATCAGATTAGAGGAATAAAAAAAACTCCAAGCATATCTATTATATTGAGTATAAAGCAAGAATGCTGATTTTATAGGTTTAGCTTTTTGATAGAAACTTAAGAAAATCATTCTTGAGGGAAACAAGTAACTCCACTCTCTTAGAAGTATTTAAAGAGATATTGAATAACTCTTCAAGAAAAATTAGTTTTTTTTTAACTTCAAAATACACTTAAATGTGGATTTAGTGCTATATTCTTTCAGCAACAAAAGATTCCTGAACTTGTGTTAGCAATTCCTGTAGCACACATTAAAATAAAGACTTGTCTACCCATTATTTTAGTGGTTACACTCAAAATATATTTCCTATAGATGAGATGAAAATTCCTACTTGGGCATTTTGAGGAATTACAGAGGGGATTCAAATGGGAAAAGAAAAAAAAAGCTTTGAAAGTATTAAAGGAATAAAATAAATTGTTTCTAGCTTTGATAATTGTTCCTTCATATCTGACTCCTGTTTTCAACCAATTTTGATATGAGCCTGACTTTCATAATTGTTCTCTTTTGTCTAAGGAGTTTCAAGTTTATCTTCTAAGACATAGAAATGTTTAGTAACTATAAATATAATTACACACACACTATCGAAACATCTACAAGAGTTGGGTTATATTGATTAAGATGTAAACCATTTTAACTCTTTGAGCACCTTTTTACACGACGCATATCAGGTATTTAGAGCCGCAGCGGGGAGGACTGGCATCATTGGAGTTATTGTCTTAAGAGCCGAGGAAATTAATTTTTTCCTTCTGTTTCCTTTGATTCTCTCTGAAAAATGCAAATACTGTATTTACCTGTCCTTTTCTCCCAAGAGTATGGCCATCCCTTCCCCTGAATTGCCAAAACTACCAAACTCAGAAGTGACTCCAACAACTTTATAAACATAAAGAACACTGAAAGACAGAAATATCATAACAAAGACTTACATTTTCAGAATGTGTGGAGACTGTAAGTGAAGCCCTTTCCTCTATGGAAAACAACAACCACAAAGAATCAGGCAAGTAACTCTCTTAGCTTCTACCTTTCCTCCCTTTCCTATTCTCTTCGTTTCTTTATATCCTCTAGGTCCTTCTTTAAGAAATACTTGTAATCTTCTTTTATCTCCAAAATGTTTTCCTTGGGTTAAATAAAGAGTCATCATAGCAATGCTGCCCCGTTTCCAAGAAGACCTAAAAGAGAGGCTGAGATTGTTATGCCAAGGTTGCCTTCTTTAGGAGCCATCTCCTAAGGAAAGAACTTACTGTTTCTTGAACAGCTGGATAGTAAGGCAAGACATGGAGCTCAGAGAAGTCACAGAAACCAAACTCAAGGCAGGGCAACAACTGAAACCAAAATCAAAATTAGCACTTCTATATGAAGTTTATCTGTATTTCCTTTAGAAATCATCTTTGGATTTTTAAATTATGTTGGTACCGTGAAAGACTAAGGAGACTTTTATAGTTGGACTAAGAGCATTTTGCATTATGATGTTTCCATGGAACAATGGGGGCCAGGAAGTGGAATGCGATGGTTTAATGAGAAATGTCCTCCACAGGCTTAGTTGAAAATGTGATCACATCAGCTTCCTGCTCTGGCCACCTGTTGTCATGTGTTTCTGACCATTGTGGACAATCTCTCTGGAACCATCAGCTCAAATAAACTCTTCCTTCTGAAAAAAAAAAAAAAAAAAAAAAGAAAGAAAAGCAGAAATCAACAAATAGCAAAAGGAATTTCTCCTTTCTTAACTTTGGAATCCTATGAAGTGTGATATATGTTTCTTTTAATTTTATTTTTATTTTATTGCTTGTGACTAACTGGAGATGAAGATCCTAAGTGATAGTTTTTGAGCCGAAAATTAGTCTCTTTTACACTTAAGACTCTAAAATTAAGGAAAATTACCAATGTCATTTGGAAAGTAAAATACTAGCTTTTGAGAATTATTGATGCTGTCCTATTTTGCTAATTTCAAATCACAAGAGTCTAACTAATTTTGAATGAAGGCATTTGTAAAAAGACATGGTAAAGAGAGACTTACTGTCTTATTTACTAATAAAGTCAAACACAATCCCATTTTCAATCATACTGAGATGATTAAAATCATGCATAATATAGATTTGCTTTGATTATTTTGGATGGAAAATTATTCATTCAAAACTCTAAGGAGGAAAAATAATATTTTAGTTTTCTCAATTCTAGCTTCATGTTCATTTTGCATATCTAACTACTGAGTCCTTAATATTTTTACTAAGCAACTGTATGGGAGAAATGAGAGTTCAAAGTTGAGACAGAGAATGCAAAGCAAACTGGTGATATTTATTATTTAAGAATATTCCTGACTTTGATTTAAATGTCAAAATAAATGTTTATTATAATTATATAAATAATATGTCAATATTATTATTATAGATTGCTTTCATCCTTAGATCGCTTGTCTGACACCATCCAGTACCATGATATCTAGTCCTCAGGAACGACTCATTCAGGTCAGATCCAACTGAGATCCTCTGGGTCCTGTGTCTGGAACACATGGTGTCTTTAGCCATATAGACTTACCTTCCACCTCTGGGAAAGAGCAGTTATAATAGGCTAGGTGTTTCTTGAACAGCCCTGAAAAGGCAACTCAAATCAGGGTTTCTCTTACTGATGTTGGCCAAAAACTCAACTCCATGTGATTTTGATCCAGGTACCTCTGGTTGTCAATCATACAATCATTTTGTCACTGTTTCAAATCTACATAATTGAACATGACAGTTAGCATCCGTCACATTTAGTGCTCTGTAGCACATGACTGGCCTTGGAATTTTAATTTCAGAACAGTCTTGGAGCAAAAAAGTAACCTTTTATTCTGCTGCATCATCAAATATCCCTCACAGCATGATTACATTGCTTGTTGTCTGAATTCTTACTGGAAGCTCAAAATCTTGTCTCAAGGTCCTGGGACTGTGAATCTATTTTTTTTTTCACACATTTGAAATGAAGTCTTTCTTCTTCACATTCCTTGAGGCAATTTTTAATTTCATACATTGCAATACAGTGGCTAGAACAGAGGAAACCTTCGTTAGTTTACATTGTTTTAGATTCAGTAGAAGCATTTTTCAGTGATTATTTCCAAAATTCAAAACTGGGGCACTCCTGAAAGCTTTACATATTGTCAAGCAGTGTGTCCAAGTGTTTTTATTTTATTTTATTTTTTTGTTTTTGTTTTTTGAGACAGGGTTTCTCTGTGTAGCTTTGCGCCTTTCCTGGAACTCACTTGGTAGCCCAGGCTGGCCTCGAACTCACAGAGATCCGCCTGGCTCTGCCTCCCGAGTGCTGGAATTAAAGGCGTGCGCCACCACCGCCCGGCGTGTTTTTATTTTTATTTATTTATTTTGTCACAAGCTATATTTTATATTTTATTGATATTTTTTTAAAAATTTTTTTGCAAGTCCAAATTTCTCTATTAAAGTATAAGAGATACAAATTACTTGAAATTGATTATAAAATATACTAATTTGGCAAATAACCATTTTAAAATCTTAACGAGCCTCTCAAAAACATTACATAGGCAATCTTTGAAAATTTCCCCAAACTAGGATTTTCTGAAGACTTTACATGTTGTAACAATTATGATAACAACTACATCACTTCCTCTTTCTACCCAACTCTATCATTTCCGGTCTGTCTGTACAGACCTCCAGACCTCTGTGGTTAACTAGTGCTGGGATTAAAAGTGTGTGCCACCACACCTGACTCTGTTCCCAGTGTGGCCTTGAACTCACAGAGATCTGGATGAATCTCTGCCTCCTGAATGCTAGGATTAAAGGCGTGTGCTACCACTGCCTGACCTCTATTTTTAATGCAAAGGGTGGCTTTGTCCTCTGATCCCCAGGCAAGCTTTATTTGTTAGAGCACAAATAAAATATCACCACATATTAATTAAATTTATTCATTTATTTTATGTTCTGACCACAGTTGCGGTTTCTGCTCCCTCCTCTCCTCCCATTTCCTCTTCCCCCCACCCCCTCGTACCCACCCAATCCACTCCTCCTCTGTTTCTTCTCAGAAAAGGGCAGCGCTCTCATGGGTATATCATGCTTTATTATTATTTTTATTTTTATTTTTTTGGTCAGAGATTTGTTACTGATTTTTTATTTTTTTAATTAAAAATATTTTTAATATGTTTTTCAAAAAAGGTTTTGTTTTTTCATTTTACACACCAATCCCAGTTCCTCCTCCCTTCTCTTCTCCCACTTCCTCCACCTCATCCAATCTCACCTCCCATCTGCTCCACAGAGAGGGTAAGGCCTCCCTTGGGAAGTCACCAAAGTCTGGCATACTAAATTGAGGTAGGAGCAAGTCCTGCCAATGGTCTCAGGTAACTTTAGCCTCACTTCACGAACTTTGTAAGAGGTTAGCCTTAAATATCAGTCCCTCCTTTCCCTTCCCATCCCAAAGTGCTGGTTTTCTAGGCCTGTGCCACCACATTCAACTGAAGTGGGGTTTTTTGCTGTCATACATTTTTTTTTTCTCCCAAAAAAGAAGATATCATTTTGTAATTTGTAATGGTAGGTTAAATGAGCAGACATTGTTAAATGTTCAGAAGTCTAACAATGAATCCCAGTATTTACAAAAGATAGCACACTCCCCACAGACACAATTATGGGGGTTTAATTACTAATTTTCTTCTTCTTTTTTAACATTAAAGAGAATATATGACAGGTGGCGGTGTCACATGCCTTTAATCCCAGCACTTGGGAGACAGAGGCAGGTGGATTTCTGTGAGTTTGAGGCCAACCTGGTCTACAAAGTGAGGTCCAAGAGAGGCTCCAAAGCTATACACAGAAACTCTGTCTCAAAAAACAAACTAACAAACAAAAGAGAATATACATATATGCCACGCCCACGACGGTGTCACCCGCATGACAAATGCCTTGGATGAGGTGGTTACATGGGAAAGGGGGGCTGCGGCCCTTGGGTCTATGCCCCCAGTGACCCCTTATCAATCAGCCTGAATCATGGTGCCAGGCTACACGGAACCACGCAAAATCTGCTTGCAGAGGCTGGCTGGCACTCTGCCTTTTTCTCTTTGCAGCTGTGATTATTGCTGTTTCCTTGTGTATTGATTTTAGGAAGTTAGCTCTCAATGTTTCTGATGTGCCCCATAAAAGAGAATAATGATTCCTTAGAAGTGGCCTTAATACCCCCACCTATGATTCAAGCTTCTAGGCAAACAGTTAAAGAGGGTCCTAGAAGTTTGGGGGAATTATGAATGATTTGGGGCAAAAAAGAACTTATGACTCAGAGGGACGAAGATTCTAGCGAAGAGAGAATGAAAGTAAAAGTCCAGGAACTCATAAACAATCCACACGCGCAGCCGACAGCAGCTGCAAGGAGGCAGTTACAGAAATTAGCCATTCCTACAAGAATTATCCAGGGACAAATAGAGTTTCTCATCAAGGGTCGGTGGTGGCAACCCTCTAACTTTAATCATAGATATAATAATTATTTGGAGCCATTGCCCTTTACGGGAGCTTATGATAAACATGGGAACAGATGGATGAATCATAATAGTATGAAAACAAAATGGCATAAGTTACAGTTCATGGAAAGATTAGCTAGGTCCCAACCCCCCTGGTGCTTTCTCACCTGCAGGCAAAGGTTAAATATTTTTACACAAATGAAACCATGGTTAGAACTATGGTGGGAAGGGTTTAATTTTGATACAAAACAAAGGTGTAATAATTATGTAGAAGGAAAACTTCAGCTAGGGCCGTAATGTTCTCTGTCTGGATGAGGAACCACAAAAGGGGAAATAAAGTCTGTACTCATGAGGTCTGTTAATCATTCTGAGAAAACTGTGTGACCACATTGTTAATTCTATGTCTAACACCCTACTGGCTGATTGCCATGTTTCCTAAAATGACTGCATAAAAAACACTGCTTAATCTGAGTAAAATTGCAGCAGTTTCACAGCATACTCTGGTGTCTGTGTCTGTCTGTCACTCGCCGAATCCCACTTATCCTGAGTACCTTCACCCCGTTCTCCCTCGGTCTGGTGGCCCTACTGAGACCCAGTCCACGGCATATATACATATATGTGTGTGTGTGTGTGTGTGTGTGTGTGTGTGTGTGTGTGTGACAGAGTGAGAGAAAGAGAAACTAAAAAAAAACAGTTTATAAGTTATTAGTTTATCTTCATGTCTTTATGTGCTCAAACATATATGTAATTCCTCAAATAAACTAAACTTTTAAGTATATTTAAAGTAAAAGCAATCACTTTCAAGTTTCCCTAACTGACTACATATAAATACTTGTGTATCATTCTAACCTGTGTAACAAACTAAAATAATTGGTGACCAATTGTGATACTTCCTAAGAGTGACAGCTTAATCAAACAGGAGTTATTTGACATAGTACTCTGGGGAGGCCCATTCATTACAAATGCCTAGTCAAATAGTTATATACTAATTTTATGTGTGTATAGACAACACAACGTGTGGAAACATCTGACATTTAATTATGCAACTAGTGTTGAGAATTAATCTATAAAAAGATGTTTGGAGCCCACATAAATTGCAGATGGGAAAAATAGGAGGTAACGGCAACTGGCTGAAACTTGAAAATTCACTGAACTATTTTTTTCTTTTAATGAGAAAATCCTGAAGGATTATAGCAACATCCAAACACATTTAATATTGGCCTCATTGGATAATTAACAAGATTTTATATGTTTTAATCTTCATTGAAGCAGATGAGCCTTACATAGCAACTTATAATTTAGAATATAAAAGTGAATGCAGGCAACATTTACACATAAATACTAACAGGTGCAGCCATATGTAAACTTTACTTATACATTAAGTGCTGTTATAAATGTGACAATTTTATACAGATCATATCTACTTTCATCATTTTAGTGAAATTTTATATTCTTTACTTTGATAATCAAAACTCTGGTTTCATTAGTAATCTCACATTGTTTATGATCAATGTATTTTATTTCTTCCAGATCACCTACACAGTTAACAAAATACACAAAGAAAAATGAATATTTCCACACTTACATAGTCTGAAGACTTATTTTTCTTTATTCTAATTTTGATAGCCTGTTCAACTAGACAGGAACTGTAGTCCTGTACAATGGGAGATTTGAATATACAAAATGCAGGGCAGATAGAATTGTGAATAATTTAAACCCTAGTGGCTACCCTCTAAGCTCACAGGACATAAGGAAAGTTTAAGTAAGCACAGAATGTGTCTCAGCAGAGAACAGAGTACAGAACTCCTGAATTTTATAGTAATGAGATTTAGAATCTATTTAAGTATCCTGAGAGTAAACCTGTGAAGAGCTACCCACAGTTTAGCAAAGTTAAGACTTCATGATCCCAATTTATTTCTAAATATCTTTATATAAATATTCAAGACTTTGTGAAAAACAAAATATTCTATGGATGTGTGAGATAAAATTGATGAGAAGTACTTGAACAACAGACTATGGGATGATACACAACTCCACATTTCCAGTTAATTAATTACACATAGATAATATAATAATTTTTAGTTTTCATATTTTATTTTAACTTCATATTATTTGCCTTTTCTAATGGTTTATATATTTATGTAGAGATAAACTAGATATGTAACTCTAATAGGCTTCAAATTCATAATTTCCATCCCTAGTCTCCTGAGGGATGCTCTAAGTCTGTACTTTTATATACTAATTTGAATTATAATTATAAACCCTGGAGAAAAGCATTTATTATATAAAATACTTGAAATTTAAAATGATAGACTAGAATAGCGTCTGTGTGTAAAATATTTGTTATAGACCATTCCCTATGATGAATAACTTCTTTAGAGATCAGGTAAGTTCACTGAAATATCATTCGTAGTGGTTTTCAAAAGCCATTTAAGAGATTTTTTTAAAAAAAAAAAAGAAGATGGTTGTTATCTTCCCCTGGAGTTTTTTCTGAAATGGGCTCTGCTGTCCTTTTGAAATGCATCACCACTGTGGATGGGCGTGGAGGGGGAGCATAGGCTATCATATGCTTCAGAAGTGTTGGAATTTTTTTTTTTTTGAGCTGAGGATCGAACCCAGGGCCTCGTGCTTGCTAGGCGAGCGCTCTACCACTGAGCTAAACCCCCAGCCGGAGTATTTTTTTTTAAATACAGCACTTTGTCTAAGAATGATAGCAGTATCCATTGCAGGTTACTTTCTCTGATGTGATACAATGTCCAAATGTAACTGAAAAACAGTAACATCGCCTGCACATGTGTGTATACAGATACAACATGCTCGTCCTTATTTGAAAAATGACAAAAGGAAAAAAAAACCTTGAAATCATTCACTTCAAGGAAAATGGGAAACGATCAGGATTATTTTACGAGCAAAAAAAATTTACCTGTGCTAATTTTTCCATAAAGAAAACATGTAGTGTCAGTAAAAACAGTGGCCATGAAGAATAAAGTTCACCATAAGAATGTTAATAAGTAGGCATGATTTATACTATACTACATATAGTTATGTTCAATTTATCTCATAGGAGAGCAGGAATGTTTACAGACATTTTAGGATCCATAAATACTAAATTAAAAAGCTTTACTTGTCTATGCTGCCTACCTCAAGACTGCCAACATTAAAAGCACAGATTCAATTAATTTGGCTAGTAAGATGCAGTATGTTAAGAGAGATTAAGTAGGTGAGCAATGGCCAACTATCAGCCTGGGCAACGTGCCAGATTCTGAGCAAAGCAAAATACCAGGTATGCAGATCCTCAAAGTGGAACACATTCACATTTAAATGATAAATAAATTTATGCATTTATATTATTACTCAACTCCACTGTTTCCATGGTTCATGCCAATATTCAGTAAAATAACGTTCAGTAACAGTGGGCAGCAGATTGAGGATTTAATTTTGCTTTAACACCTAGAGACACTAATCTCCTAAACTAGCAAGTTTTCCAAACATTGATGAATCTTTCTACTATGGCATGGTTTTGATTCACAGAGGACAGTCAAGTGTACAATGGGAAAGTTATATCTGACCCAAACACAAGGCAGGGCTTTCAGTTCCATCTCTCTTTAGAGAAACACAGTACACAGATAATATTTTGGGGGAGCAGGATACTACCTAGGATGAGGGTCCACAGAATTTGTCATATGATTTGATAAGTTTACATAATTTTTGGAAAGAGATACTCTCTTGGTTTGTCATCATGTCCTTAAAACACATTCTCTATTCTTTCCTTCAAGAATAGAGTGTTATTTCAAATTCCCATTCATACTGCTTTTCAAAGCTCTATTCTGAAATATTCATGGGAAACAATTCAGAGATCAAGTAGGTTCTATGCTGAAAAACTTTGTATATTCAATGCATCCCAATTCATGGTATGATAATGGAAAGATTTTTCTTATTACAAGAATATAGCAAATAGTAATTTAACATTGCTTTATTCCGGAACAGCACATAACATCAAAATATTCCCAAATTTTATAGTGAATTGTTCAATGATTTATAAAATGTTCTATACAGAGACATAAAGGCAAAGCCATCACGTTCAATACTTGAGAACTGTGATTCAGTGCCTAAGCCACAGGTACAGACCATACATGCATATACAGAAGTGTAAATCTGGAATATAAGTGAAATTGAAGCATGTGATAAATGATTAAATTGCTAAGAAATTTTATGTGTGAAAATATATTATTACTACTTTGCCAAAAATCACAGTGTTGATAAAGGAACAAAATGTGGAGTCTGTGTTCAGAGTTCAATAAGTTCTTTCAAAACATATCCCTTCAAAGAGTGGATTTATATGGGTGGGGACATGGGCATGAATAAGGGGGAGGAGAATCATGATCAGAATATATTGAATGTAAAAGAAAAAAACTATTTTCAAGAAAAATTAAAATTCTAAAATAAAAAAATTCCTTTTTGAATTTAATTTGATCTTGATTTGTGCACAGTAAATTATATAAAGGAAGATAAACAATTCATATTTATAAATGGACATGTTTGTGTGTGCGTAT
>CABHPR010152587.1:49798-62156 GCA_902168415.1 Peromyscus melanophrys | reverse complement strand
CACACACACACACACACACACACACACACACACACACACACACACACTAAATAGAAAATATCAAAAATGTGTATTCCATTTTAATGTGGTTTGGAGGTGTTTCACCCAAGGCATGGGGAAAGCCAAGCCTTTAGCCTGTAAGCCTCCTTCAGCACTGACTGAGGGCACCCAGCCGCACTTTGAGAGAAAGGCCGGGGTCCGAAGCTGCTCACACACACAGAGCCTGGAGCAGTGTGTGCTGGGGAGCCAGGGCTGGGGTGTCTCCTGCTCCGCACTCATAGTGTAAGCTCACTGCCCTCTCCTCCCTGCAGTGGGCAGGGCCCTTTCCAGGAAAAGGGGCCCAGTCACCCAGTGTCAACTGAGCACTTCCAGTAATCCCCACCCTTTCTCCCTGCTCCCCTCCCAGTTCCCTAAGGGCAGCAAGAGAGTCACAGGCCACTATGAACTGGGAGGCTTGTCTTGTTCCTCTGCCAGCTCTGTGAGGGTGACCAACCCATTCCCTGCACCCACCCAGCACCCCGGAAACACCACGCAGCGTTGATGAGGTGTCAGGGTGGGCACGGGTCACTCCTGGCCTCACCATGCTGGGACACTCGCTCATTACAGCAGCACAGGCCTTGCTAGTTTAAGAATCGGTGAGTGTGGGAGCCTGAGCCCCCGTGACGGGTTGTGCCTGGAAGAGGCACACAGCACCTGTTCCTGCCAATCAGGCATGCCTGTGGCTTCCCAAAACAAGGGGCTAAGTAACTAGGTGTGCTCAAGTCTAAGTGAAAATATTAGGAAACCCATTGAAGTTCTGAGGCCATATTTCTTACATGACCTTGTCAATGATAAATATGGTGGGTATTTTTCCTCTGGCTGACTTGCTGTCTGTCTCTCAGCTGATGCCTAACCGAGTGAAGAACAGTGGAATTCTTGTCCTAATGAAACCTCAACAGGGCCCTTCTCCTAGTCCTCACAGCTGTCAGAATTCAAGAGACTATCCAAAGTACTGCCCTGGAAATGGCTCTGGTTTCCCCCCAAAACGACATACTGTGCCCACACATTCCTAGGTATATTAAAGACTTCCCGAAGTTCATCAGTTACAGATAAGCTAACAGAACTCCTGCCAACTTTGTTTAATAAGTGTTGAGCTTGCTTGACTTTGAACTCATTTAGTCACGTGATACCAACAGCCTCTCCAGAAAACACTTGGGGAGAGTCTGCAGATGGTGCCTCTGCCTCCTGGAATGTCCTCTCCCCAGGCCTCTGGGTCTCTTGCATGTGGCTGACAGAGCTCACCAAGAAGGTAAAGTTCTGACCGCCTTTCACGTGGACCATTTCTCACCCGAGGTGAGCAACCGTGAGGGACGAGGTCTTGTCTCCATCCGGGACACAGGGCAAGCTTACTATATAGAAGTGGCTTCCCGAAGAAAACCCACCTCATACACTGCATCCTGGGATACTCAGGGGACAAGAAGAACCAGATCGTATCCCCGTGCAGGTTACTACATGATGACTTCCGGCCTAGGAGCCACATGCCTTCAGCTCGCCTCTAATCACAGGCCAGTTTATTAGTTTATTATTTACAAGCAAGAAAAAAAAATCCCGACTCTGACACCCGCATTCTCTGCCTGAAAACTCCCTCCGTCCTGAAGATAAACCACAAATTCCTCTGCGGAACCTGCCATGAGTCTCCTTTCCCTTGTCTGAATCCCTATAGCTCCTTATCCTTATCTTTATTCAACTGGTTACCATCAACCGATTACCACTGAACTCTACAACGTTTTACCACACTGAACTCTACCCACTGTGCCTCCCCCTCGACCTAGAGGGGATGCTTGGGGCCAGAAACGGCACCACATTCATCTTTGGTACCTGACATAGCACCCAATACATACCAGGCACCTAAAAATGTCTTTGAATGAACCAACGTCATTAAGTAGTTACAATTTTCACGAATGTAATATTAGAATGAGTGAATCTGGGCTTGACTGTGGGAACAAGAATGACTTTGGCTGTTTTATATAGAAGGGGACTTGCGTAGAGAATCAGACATTGACAGCATCCACCGGGCAGGCTGGAAAAGAAGACTCTAGGCGGGGCTTCTGGGAAGGGCCCAGTGAAAGCAGCTGAGACGGTAACATCCCTTCCACAGCAATCCAGAGACTAGGGTGGGAGGAAGCCATGGGGACAGTGACTGCTCCAGCTTCATTCTGTCTCTGTCGTGATCCTTGCCTGGGAGCATGAAACTCAACACCGGGGAAATCAAAGCCCAAACCCTGAGGTCCTGCGCCTGATGCCAGAGGAATACCAGTCGCCTCCATGAAGGGGGCTTGCTAGCGGAAGGTTCGGAAGCATGGCTTCTGTCTCATCCCCACTGCCAAGCTTAATGGTGTGCCTCCTTTGGGTGGGTACCTTAAGTCATTCAGTGACATCTACAAAGGTCTGAGAAAAAGCTTCCAGCCTATCGCTCTCTATGGTGCAAAACGGAAGTCCAAAAGGAGTCAGGATGCCTCTGAGAGGAACCATTGTTGAAATAGTCACCTAAGGCCTTGTTACCATGTGTGAGTGATGCACACAAGATGTCCCATTGAGTTAATGGTTACAACACGCTGACTAACACCACTGTGAAACATCCTCACCCTGCCCATTCAGAAGTGGAGAGTCCCACGCTGCTGCTACAGTCTTTGACAGCATCTCCTCCCAAAGATGAGACAGACCTGACTAGAAAGTAAGAATTGTCAGGTACCAGGCTACAGGTCTTCATTAAACAGTTTTCACCCTAGATCCTCTCCCTGGGACAATCTATCATTTGGAGAAAATTCCAGTGTGAAAATACCAGATGTAGTTCTGCAAAGAGACCTGCCTCTCCATAACATAGCATAAAAGGTCACAATAGCCCCAGACACCTTCTATAGAAAGTCACAGTGCTGAAAAGCCACTGTCTTTCCTCACAATTTCATTGGGCCCCAGGGCTTCCCTCCACCTGATCCCCCACTTCCTCTTAGGACCTCAGTGCTCGCCCACTCAGTCACTGGGAGCAGTAGATAGATGCTCCGAGCTCCCAGCTGAGTCCCTCTCCAGGAACTGCCCTGCTCTGAGATCGCGCTCTTGAAACAGACAGTGCAGCAAGCCCACACCTGATGAGTAATCAATGCTAGTCCTTTGTCTCAAAGTGGGGCAACCTAGAAAAGCCACACCAAAGCCAGGGCTCCCCTAGGAATCAGCAGATTCAGGGCATTGCAGCTCTCCCTCTGCCTGCTCCCCCACCCCCACGCTACCTTTGCTCTAACCAGATGCCACACTTGCGGATCTCTATTGGAAAGTCTGCAGCCTCCGTGGGGACATTCCTCCCATTCAGTTACAGCGAGGCCAGGGGACAGCAGGCCAAGGCTGGGGATGTGCTTCCGTTGAAGGAACAGCCATGAGTAAGCATGCATGGGATGATGACAGCACCAGACTCCATGGGTAACTACAGACCACAGAGTGTGAACAACCTGTGACTGCCGAATGCTATCAAAGTGTGTGATCTAGACTTGTCACTTACTATCTCTAAAACAGTACAGCAGCTATGACTTCACCAGAATAACCAAGGCTCTCATTAAAATGGAGGCGGCCTGAGCCGACTCATTGTCTCCAGAGGTTGCCTGCCTACTACTCATTTATAATCACTTCGTCTCTCTGGGTCTTGGTTCTTCCATCTTTGAAAGGAGGCAGCTGTGTTTAGACTTCCTATGGAGAGAAGAGACATGTACCAGCCTGTTTTCAGTCTGCACGCCTCCCTCATCTCCTACTGTTGAATGGGTAGAAAATCCAGATGTTCTGACTGAGGCGGTCAGAGAACTGTTGTACATGATGGGTTCTGGGTCAGACAGCTTTTCGTGGCTGTGCCGAAACACCCAAGATAAATAATTGATAAGGACGAAAGGTTCATTTGGACTCACGATTTTGAGAGTTTCGGTCCATAATCGCTTGGGCTTGCTGCTCTGAGCCTGAGGCTCCCCAGCACACCAGGGCACACGGCATGCTGAGAAAGCTGCTCACCCTGTGATAATCAGGAAGTAAAGAGAGACAGGAAGGGGCCAGAGTCCCAGTGACCCCTCCAAGGCCAGGCCTCCCATGACCTAATTTCCAACCAGGCCTCAACTCTCTCTCATAGGCTCTCCCACCTTTCACGGCATCGTGAGCTGAGGAGTAAGCCCTTCACACACAGGTCTCTGAAGAACGGTCCCCAGCTCAGCCAGAGCAGGTAGCTGCCTTCATCTCAAGGGCATCCTTTCTGCTTTCTGTTACGATAAGGGCCTTTGTAGACATTGCCAAGTTCCTGGATAAATTCAGCACCCCTTTGGGAAGAGTCACGTAAAGCTTCTGATAAACACGTCTCCTTTTTGGGATGAAAATTAGCCCAAGATTGTTTCAATCAGTAAAGCAGCTTTATTTAAAGCTGTTCATCTCCCATGGGACAGGACAGCTTACTGTGCGTGTGTGTGTGTGTGTGTGTGTGTGTGTGTGTGTGTGTGTGTGTAAATCAGAGGTTGACATCAGGTGTTTTCCTCAGTCCCTCTTCACTTTATTTTTGAGGACAAGTCTCCCACTGAACCAGGAACTCACTGGCTTAGCTAGAACAGCTAGCCAGCAAGCTCTAGTGATCGGCCTGTCTCTGCCTCAGGTGTGCCAGATTACAGGCACGTGCTACTGGGCCCAGCTTTGGTGTGCATGTTGGAGACAGGGACTCAGGCCTTCCTGCTTGCATAACAAACACTTTACCAACTAACTCTTCTCCCTAGTCCAGGAGAGTTTACTTTTTTTGTCGTTTTTTCGAGACAGGGTTTCTCTGTGTAGTTTTGGCGCCTTTCCCGGATCTCGCTCTGTAGACCAGGCTGGCCTCGAACTCACAGAGATTCGCCTGGCTCTGCCTCCTGAATGATGAAGGCATGCATCACCACGGCCTGTTGAGAGTTTACTTTTAGGCTACCTGAATCCATGTCTCTTGATCATTTCTTAGCCACATGATCTTAGATAGGCTAATAAAAATCCCTTTGCCTAAATTTCCTAACCTGACAAATAGCAATAAAAATAGTTCCTGCCTCATTGGGATACTGAAGTGACTAAATGTGACTCTGCTGGTGTGGGTTTGAATGAGAATGGCTCATGTGTTTGAAAACATGGTCCCCAGTTGGTAGAACTGTTTGGGAAAGATTAGGAGGTGTGCCACTGGGGGATATATCACATCATTCCCAGTTAGCTCTCTCTGCCTCATGCTTGCGAATCAAGATGTGAGCTCTCAGCTACTGCTCCAGCGCCATGCCTGCCTGCCTGCTGCCATGCTCCCTGCCATGATGGTCACGAACTCTAATTAATCCTCTGAAACTGTAAGAACTAAATAAATTCTTTCTGTTACAAGTTGCCTTAGTCATGGTGTCTTGTCACAGCAATAAAGAGTAACTAAGACAGCTGGCTAAACATCTGTGCCAAAGTGACTGACAGAGTAAGCAATTAATAAATGCAAGGTACTAATCACTTCTTAGGATGAATGAAAGTGTGTGACTGGTGGATCTAAAAATTCTAATTTGGTTGATATTATTAAACACACAACCATAATGAGGACATGTAGATTGGCTCAAACACTCTCACCTTCCAAATAAGGTTTCAGGAATTTGAGATACCTCTGCTAAGAGGAAAAAAAAAATAGTCATGCCATCCAATGCCAATTGTGTGTTCAGTCTCCTGTTTCCAAGCCTTTGGGATTTAGGGGTCTTTCAAACCAGCTTTTTTATGGAGGTCTTGGGAAAGAAAGCAGGTTTGTCAGCTACTCCTGGTATTGAGAAAGACTACAGAGATCTTACGTTTTAACACTGAGTTATTTGATGTTTCCATGACCTTCACTTCGTGAGGTTTAGGGGAGATTGTTAAACCTGTTTCTGCCTTATGCTCTGCATCTTCTTAGGGAAAACTGGACTCAGTTCCTAGGAACTGAGCCTCATAATGTCAGATGCACTCTGGCTGCCAATTCCATTTCACTGCACATATGCCCCTGCACAGTAGCTGCAAACAAGAATATCTTAATGCTCATCTTACCACCGCCAATGATACAGGGGCCCGTTGGCAATAAGGAAGGACGGATTACACCAGTTAGAGGCCCAGCAATTCTTGTTAAGCAGTTCTTGATAAATTGTTGACAAGGAAGGAGAGGGGGAAAAGAGAAGAAAAGAGGGAAGGAAGGGAAGGAAGGAGGGAGGAGAGAGGAAGTGGGGAGAAGAAGAGAAATGACCTACCGGATCAGCTCTTGGAACTTCAGTACACCCCTTGGTCCTGGCCTCTCTCATCGCTGAATCTCCAAGGCCTTGCTCGGTACCCGGCACACAGTCAGCACTCAACAGATATTTGCTGAATGGATTAAGGTGAACAGTGAGCTATGGATATAAAGTAATGGGACCAAATTTACAGGCTCACATGAAGATCTGCCTCAGGAGTCCAACACTTAGCCTTAAAGAATGATTTAAGTAATTCTACCAAGAGTCCAACTGTGACTCAGTATCTGTGGAAATTGGATCCTGGGACCTCCTCCCCCAGTACCAATGAGTAAAGACGTGCAAGGCCCCCAGTTGTTTGCAACCTACACGTACCTCCCCACAGACTTCAGTTACCTCTAGATTCCTTATGGTGCCCCATGCAATGCCGGTGCTATGCGGGCAGTTTTTAATCTGCATTGTCTAGAGAATAATGACAAGGAAAAAGTCAACCTGTATTTAGTACAGAGTCCACTTTTGCAAGTGATTTAGTCGACATTTGGTGGTGTCTTTGGATTCAGAGCCACAGATAGGGTTCATGGACTGCAGTATAATTACCCTTATTTTATACAGGAACAAATTGAGACTACATAAGCTTAACTTGTCCATAGTAAGACATTCTGGGGGGAAGGCCTCTGCCCTCTTCTCATCCTCCATCCACCCTTGGGCCTAAGACAGCAAGGTCAATGTTGCTGTCCTGCTGGGCACAAGAAGATGATCATGGATCATCTCATTTTTTCCCTGATTCACAGTTAACCCTGGATCTCCACAGAAGTGAGGCATCTTGTCCCAAGGCCACATAGGTCATAGAAGAGAACAGTGTTACTTACAATCAGGTGCATTATCCCTGGACCTGAGTAGAATATGACCATGGGTTCCCATCAACACCAGCCTCTCCAGAAATCAGTGTGATTGCCTGTGATTTGATGGAGATGAGTTGTGAGTGGGGACACTTTCCTCTAGCACCTGGGTCAACATGCTGCATCCTCCTGGGGAGCACCCTGGCATATTGGGGGTAATATTTCAGGTTGTAGGCTGCAGATTGCAGGAACACTGAGGGGAAAAAATACTAGCAAAAATCAGAGGGGACAGGCCACTCCTCCATGCCAGTATCCTCTAGGAACAACATCTTAGCTCTGGCCCTGGACTGGTAGATGTGGGCAATGGGAGTTGTGGGTGATTTGCACATGACTCTTCTGACTTTATCCCTGCGAGTCCTGTGCCATAAGAACTTCCTCAGATCCTGACCATAGGACCACTTGGCCACACAGTCTATTTCTGTGTTTCTCCTACATCACACATCTACAGGAGGAGAGTGCATCAAAGAGAGATGCTCTACCAAGAGTCACTTGTTGAGTGACAAGTTGATGAGAGGCTCTGGCGGGTCCTTCCTGGACTGAGCCACCACTGCTTAAATGTTGGCGTACTCACCTAGGACCAAATGAAAGGGCTGCTGTGGGTGAATGCACTGATCCCACAGCAATCCTACAGGGCAGATCTTGTCACTTCCCTACCAAGGGTGGAATCTGAGGACCAAGGAGGGGCGGGGAGCATGTTCCTGAAGCTCACAGCCTAGCAAGTAGCAGAGACAGGATCTAGATGGTAGAGTCCGGAGGCTCTGTCTCTTCACTATGATGCCTCAGACGTGGATGAATGCCACTCCTTTGCCAGGTGGAGTATAGCATGTCCACAGTCCCAGCACTCAGAAGGCTGAAGCAGGAAGACCACAAGTTCTAGGCCAGCCTGAGCTACATAATAAGACGCCATCTTTTAGACAACCCTCAGGAAGGAGAAAGGGCTGAGCTTTGTGGTGCATGCCTGTGATTTCAGCTACTTGAGAGGCTGAGGCAAGAAGACCATAAATTCAAGTCCTACCTAGGCTACAGAGCAAGTCCAGATCCAGCTGAGCAACTTAGTATAAGCATGTCTCAAAACAAGCAAAAAAAATTTTTTTTTAATTGAAAAGTACTGGGTACTAATGACAGAGCACTTGCCTGACATGTCCAAGGCTCTAGGTTCAATCCACAGTACCAGGAAGGCAGAAGATGGGGAGGCTGTCCTGAGTGGCAAGAGAAGGTAAATGCACACACCCTAGATGGACCCTATCATGGCTGGCACTGAGCTGTCACTGTGAGCCACCATCTACTGCCACCTTCATCAGGATGAATCTATATGCTGCTGTTGGCATCTCCGTTTTACCCACAATCTCACTATGGCTGGAAGAGGTCGGGTGCTCATCACAGCCACACCGGGTAGAGCTGGAATTGAATCCCAGTATTTTAATCTTGGGAAAGTGCTGACTTGCATCTGGGTCAAGAGCTCATTCGTTTACCTCTAGGTAGGAGAGGGCCCAGTTGAAACCACAGAGCACCCTGGACAGTTCACTGTTTCTGTCTTTCTGTCAGCCCCAGACCCCAAGGTGACCACTGTCTTGCTGCTAGTCAATGAGCCAGAAACCATTCCAACAGCCTCACAGAGCAACGCAGCTTGTTCAGTCCCGCATGGTGTAAAGGTCTTTCCTTTTGGGATAAACACCGCAGCTCCAAGCTATTCTCGGAAGCTGCTTTCCACACCCACCCTCAACCTACTCACCCATCATAGCTGCATGCCTGCTGCTCTAACTATGGGCAAAGATACATCGCCGACCTACACAACAGCCAAGAGGGAAGGAGCCTTGTCTATCAGGCTGGCTCACCCTGCAGCTGCCCCGCCCACTCTATCTTCACTGCGGCACGGCACCGAAAGGCACCCCCAGCATCCGTGCCTTCTGGAACCGGCTTGTTTCCATGTTGGAGGAGACAGGCGCCTGGATGTAAGATCCTTGGGATGTAAGTCCTCTGCAGCAGCTTATCTGGGAGCTCTAACCTCTCTTCTGATATCCTCAAATTTCATATGGGGAGGTTTTCTATGAAACTCCTGCCTCCTCCAGCCTCCCACACTGGGTAACAGCTTCACTCGGGCTCCTGAGCAGCAAGGTGGGGACACTCTATTCTTCATCAAGATGGAGTGACCTGGCAGGGATGATGGCCTAGGAGGGTGATCTGACTGTGACATCTGATTGCCAGCATCGATTCAGAATCTGGCTGGCCAGGCGAGTGCCCCCTTTCTTCCTCACGGCTCTATGTGTGTCCTTCTTGAAGCTGCAAGATAGGTGGAAGAGAAAGCCCTTCCCCCACAGAGGAGGACCGTTATTTGGTCAAGGGCCCACCAGTAGCTGCATTACCCTGCTAGAACCTCCAAACATGCTCTCAAGATGGGGCAGTTCAGGGGTGCAAATAGGCTCTTTGGAAAACAAAATGAACCCTGCTGCATCTCCTACAACCAAAGGAGAGGAAGAAACTGGAGCAGAAGGCAGGGTCAGAGTCCTAGGTGACTGGCAAAAGACTACAAGCCACACAGGCCAAGAGGGACCCTCAGCCACCAGCTGGGCAGAAATGCACCTGTTCAGCTAGAAGCAATGGAGCTGGCCTGTAATGGCAATGAATAAAAATACCAACATCGTTGTTTGCCACATGCTGGGCAGTGAACAAATCACTCTGTGTGTGTGTGTGTTTAATGCAGTGACAACCCTGGGGGTTACTATCACCATGTCCATTCTACAGATGTGGAAAGGAAGGCACAGAGATCAAGTTTCTTTCCTCAGATCACACAACCAGGAAGTGGCACAGATGGGATTTGAACCCAGGAGGTTTCAGGACTACCATGGGAGCTCCAAATAGATGAGGGGGCAGAGGGCAACACCACAGACTCCTCAAAGAAAGCAGATGCCTGGGTCTCTAGTGCAGGGACCCTTGGAGGACCTCTGCTGCTGCAGAATGTGGGCTTTCCATTCATTGAATGAGCTGCCTTGGGGCCCTGTCTGCAGGGTGCCCACAGGCCCAAAGAGCTGCTTGGTAGAGAGAATTCCCCAGACTCCCAGCAAGAAACTGGAACAAGAAAAGTGTGTCATCTCTGACGCAGAGTCTCACACCCAGGTCAACTGTAAATGCAGGATGTTGCCCTGCTTTCCAAGTGGGGTCACGCGCTTCACTTTTATCTCCCAAATCAAATGTTTTCTCTGCCTGTGCAGAGGTGACAGTGCATGCGTCACTGGTCCAGGCTAGAGCTGCACAGTCTAACCCTGCAGGTCTCTAAAGGATCGCACTTTGTTCATGTCTCCTATGATTAGTGTCCTCTCTCAAGAGGCCACCACCCTGGGTACCTTTTAAGAAGTCAGCTAATCATGTTCTGACATGGTCAACCTGACTTTCATCCACTACTAAGAGGTCATTTGTCTGATAAAAGAACACCTGTAACCAGAAGCAATGTCTGTGGCCTGTTCACGTCTAAAGACCAGCTTACAATAGTATGTAAGTTGAGGTGGGAGAAAATAGCGGTATAAACAGCTTCTCTGCTGAATGGTTTCCTGTGTGTCAGGCACACTCCTTCATCAGCTTCCAGAGAGAAGCAGTAAGAATGGGATTGTCTACAGCATATAGGAGCTCATGAGACATACAAAGTTTAAGCCACCCAATCTGTGCATGTGAGCCAGGAATGCATCCAAACTGCCTGAAAACCAAGAATCTCTTTGACCGAATTCCAGCCAGGCTCCTCTGAACCTCACTGATTAACTATATCCCAACCTTGACTGTCAAGGCATGAACAAAACATACAGGTCTCAAATGGTTCAAGGTCACACCCTTAAGATGCTCCCATACTCCGAAGCACATGCCTGAGAAAATCCCCAGCTGCCAGAAGAATGTACTGATTATTCCAACGAAACCCCAAACTCCCAGTAAGAAACTGGAACAAGAAAAGTGTCTCCTCTCTGCTTGGGTGGGAACCTGTCTTGCACAGGTGGGCAAACCAAGCAGGATTCACATGGACCAGCCCCTGCTTCCTGTCTTTATCATCTTTTAATTTCCTGACTGTATGAAGCTCCCATCTACCTCCCACTCTGACTCTATTTTTCAAAAGTACCTGCTGCCTACCCCTCCTGTCCATATCCCCTCCCCACCACTGGCTTCCACAGACAAGGCGTGGATGAAGGGGGCTTTGGGATTCTGCGGTTCTGATTGCTAGGGTCAGATTGTTTTCTGCTTTTTCTCTATTTTCCAGAAGTTAGGAACTAAAAGTGCATCATTCCTGCCTCGAGTGGGGGTTATTTCTAAAAATAAAAAGGAGAGATATGTTTTTGAGTAAAAAAATATACACACAGGACCCCAGTACAGTGGATTTCTGAAGCTCACAACAAGGTCTCGGGCCCCTAATGATGTCACTGCACATCTGTGTGGAGTCCCACCTCTCTGCCCATTCCTCCCGCCCTCCTCTGCTGCTTGCTCCTCTGGTGCTACCTCCCACCTGACCACCTGACAAGAAACAAGTCGTTCTGGTCCCCATTGAGCAGCGCCTCAGCTACGTCCTCCAGGATGTGACTGGCTGAGAAGGCAGCTGGCAAAACCAGAGTGAACAGATTCCTCTGGGTGGCCACCTTTTGGAAAGGGTTTTGCCAGACACTGGGCCAGCATTCTAGAAAACAGTGATAGCCTAAAAATTCCAACCCCCTCCCTGAGGAGAACCAAGAACTGCCTCTCGACTGTGGTGACTAAGCTGTCCTTGCATTCCTCTGTAGCCGGAAGTTTCTCCAGTCCCGCCCATCCCCGAGGTCCCACAGCCGCCTATAAAATAACCATTCAGAGGCTTAACATGAATTGCAAATTCTATGGCCTGTTGGCTCAGGCTTCTTGCTAGCAGCTCTTATAATTTAACTCAACCTATAATTATTAATCTACGTATTGCCATGTGGCTTTATTTGCATCCCATTACATGCTGCTCCTTGGATGGCGGTTTGGCCTCTCCCTTTACTCGACTTTCTTCTTTCATTATCTCTCTTGAATTTTTCTGCCTGGTTCCATCCTGCCCTGCCATAGGCCAATGCAGCTTTATTTATCAACCAATCAGAGCAACATACATTCATAGCACACAGAAAGATATCCCACAGCATTCCTCTACTGTTAACACTGTCAATCAACTCTGTGCTGGGTTCCATGACAGCCATACACACACACACACACACACACACACACACACACACACACACACACACA
>CABHPR010152587.1:2955-49788 GCA_902168415.1 Peromyscus melanophrys | reverse complement strand
AGAGAGAGAGAGAGAGAGAGAGAGAGAGAGAGAGAGAGAGAGAGAGAGAGATCACAAACTGTCTGGAGAAGCAAGACAGGTACCAGAAAGAGCCAGTCCTACACGGAGTGACTGTACCCATGTGTCTTAGTCAGGGTTTCCATTGCTGTGAAGAGACACCATGACCATGGAAACTCTTACAAAAGAAAACATTTAATTGAGACTGACTTACAGTTCAGACATTTAGTCCATTATCGCCATGACGGGAAGTGTGGCAGCATACAAGCAGACATGGTCCTGGAGAGGTAGCTGAGAATTCTATATCTGAATCAGCAGGCAGCAGGAAGAGAGAGTGACACTGGGCCTGGCTTGAGTTTCTAAAAACCTCAAAGCTACCCCCAGTGACACACATTCCTCCAACAAGACCGTACCTACTCCAAGGCTACACCTCCTAATTGTGCCAAGAGCCTATGGGGGCCATTTTCATTCAAACCACCACAGCATGTATGAATGAGCATTTGTGACATGAGTCCAGCCAGGTCAAGGATGCTAATGACTCCTACTCATGTCATAACAAGGCCTTCCCTGGGTCAGGCTCAGGGGAATGCCTTCCTCTGGCCTGAATATCCGTGTTGACGAATGGTTGACCTTTAGGTAAAAATAGTACATGCAAAAAAACATCAAGGGCAGCTTCCTTGTCTGGGTGACTGCATGATCACATGCTCCTGCAACTGCTCCCCCACTTCTCAGAAACCCTCACCCAGTGAGTCCTTGTCCAGGTACTACACATTCGGGCTGATGCTGTACTTCCATCTGATGCATGGCCCCACCCACTCCCAGCTTTATATTACTGTGTCTGTCTTCCTTAATCTCTGGTCACTCCCAATCAGGTTTCTTGGATCCAGCCAACTGGGTCCTGGCACAGGCTTCTGTCAATCCTGACCATCCATCCCTGACTTCTGATGATAGCACACTTAATTCAAAACAGCCAAGACTCACTCCGATGCTCAGAAGCTGTGTGCTGCAGATGTAAGTCTCTGCCATCGGCCAGTCTACACAAGTGAGCAGCACCCTCTTGCATGTGCTCACTCTCAGAAACAGTGTCAATGTGTTTCTTCCCTACATGCCCTTTCCTCCAGACCCCCTTTAAGGACATCTATCTAGCAAGAAGCGCTGGAAGACAGATTGCCTCCCGTCACAACGACAAGCAGGCTGGCTTACTGTCCATCATAAGAACTGTGGGTCCTTTTAAGCCCAGGATTCCTCTCTGTGATACATCCCACCAAAATGGCAGAAAACAGCCATTAGGCTAAAAATACCCTCCAGCTATGCTGTTTTCTGATGCAGATGCCCTCTGAACCTGTGGTTAGTCACTGTGAGAAATAAGGATCAAGGGGTCTGCTCAAATTGCTGACGTTCCACGTGTGGCTCCTGCTGAGAATAATGACATGTTCTTTTTCCAGGTGCCTTGTATCTTCTGCTAGCACCCATAAAACTAAAGCAGACTAACCCTGGAGCCCGCAGGGGGTTGGGGGTGGGTCAAATTTCAGAACATTCTAGGCCTGTGCCACTCAGCCAGTAGGCATGTGAGTCTGCCTTTCTCAATCAGGGCACTTGCCATTGTTTTCTTTTCTGTGGCTAATATTAATGAATCTTGACTAAAGCCATGCTTGATGTGCTGAAAATAAGGGGGGGGGGTGCCAAAAATAATGGCAGTTCAAGGCTACTTCCTCAAAACAGTCAAAAAGTCACACACAAATCAATAAGGAAAACAAGATTTTTATTTTATTTATTTATTTATTTTTTAAAGACAGGGTTTCTCACTCTGTAGCCCAGGCTGGCCTCGAACTCACAGAGATCCACCTGGCTCTGTCTCCCGAGTGCTGGGATTAAAGGTGTGCACCACCACTGCCCAGCTCAAGATTCTTTTAAAAAGAAAAAGGTGGGGCTGAAGGGATGGCTCAGTGGTTAGGATGGCTTGTTTCATTTGCAGAAGACTGAGTTCAGTTTCCAGCACCCACATGGTGCGCATAACCATCCATAGTTCCAGTTCCAAGGGATCCAACACCCTCCTTCTGATATTCTCGGTTACCAAACATGCACATGGCTCATATACACACCTACAAGCAAAGCACTCATACACAGAAAATATTTTTTAAAAGAGACAACACAAAACATTAGAATACAACTCTGTCTAGGCTGGGTCAAGGAACAGTTAAGAGAGAGAGAGAGAGAGAGAGAGAGAGAGAGAGAGAGAGAGAGAGACAGACAGACAGACAGACAGACGGGCGGGCGGACGGACGGACAGACAGACAGACAGAGACAGAGAGAATATGCAATGGTCCCTGCTACGGTGCTACTGAGAACACATCTTTACATCTCTCCCCTGGACAATATTTGCTAAATAAGACACCCCTCTCCCATCATATGGCTTAAATTATAAATGCCCTGGAAATTTGTAAGCTGGAATTCATCCCTGATTCCGGCCCTGTAGTAGGTTAAAAACTGGCTATGAGTGTATACGTTTGGCCATATTTAGACTTCATTCCAAAATACCACTCAACAACAAAGTGATTACAAGCTTTCGTCTGAAATGTTTCACACGGCTCTCCTCTTCAACGTTGTTTTCAGCTCTGGAAAATAATGACCATTCCACAAACAATGAGCTCTGAAAATAGAGCATTCACGGGAAGCGTTTAGTAATCAAAATGCAGGAGAAAATTAATTTGACTCATTTTTTCCAGTCTAAGCAATCATTGTCCTACCTGGTGACCAGGCATCAGCAAGTCACGGGAACAGACGTGATTACAGTACATGAGCCAAGGGTTTGGTTTGCAGTTGTCTGTTCCTCTCCTTTCCAGATCCCTCTGACCTCACACGTCAGGATGCTAAAAGACGCGTGACAAGGCTTCCATACCACAGGATCCAGACTGTAGTGGCTGGAGAAAAGCCCCCCAACTCCCTCCTTTAAACTGCTTCCCTTTGAGATGAGACCCGGCAGTGTTTTCTGAGGCATGTGGGGTGCTCAAGGAAGGATATCCCAGGTGTGGGATAGAGTGACACTCACATCAGTTTTTCCAAATCTAGCAGAAACTCGAGCAGGGAATAAACGTGTGCACACCAGTGGCCCTCAGTGTCCATATGTTCTTAGGAACTAAACTAAATGTTCTTGGACCCCTGACAGAGTGGTCCAGGGAGAAGGAGGTGGCTTCATCAGAGCTCTTTTCCCACTTGCCGTCTACACAACGGTGTGATTAAGTCCCCCCCACACACACACAGACACACACAGACACACAGACAGACAGACAGACAGACACACACACACACACACACACACACACACACACACACTTTATTTTTCATTCTCATTAAAACACATACAGAGCTGGGCGGTGGTGGTGCACGTCTTTAATCCCAGCACTCGGGAGGCAGAGGCAGGCGGATCTCTGTGAGTTCGAGGCCAGCCTGGGCTACCAAGTGAGTTCCAGGAAAGGCGCAAAGCTACACAGAGAAATCCTGTCTCGAAAAACCAAAATAAATAAATAAACAAACAAACAAACAAATAAATAAATAACACATACAGGCCTTGAAATTCTCCAGCCCAAACCCCACACACGTGTGTCTTCACAACTGTCATACATCCCTGCCACCGGCTACACACGTGTGTCTTCATGACTTTCATGTATCCCTGTCACCGGCCACACATGTGACTTCAGGACTGTCGTACATCCCTGTCACCGGCCACACACGTGTCTTCACGACTGTTGTAACCCCTGTCACATGCCACATGTGTGTCTTCAGGACTGTCATACATCCCTGTTACTGGCCACACACATGTGACTTCAGGACTGTCGTACATCCCTGTCACTGGCCACACGTGTCTTCACGACTGTTGTACATCCCTATCACTGACCACACGTGTGACTTCAGGACTGTCCTACATCCCTGTCACTGGCCACACATGTGACTTCAGGACTGTCGTACATCCCTGTCACCAGCGTAAACATTGTCTGATTCACAGTCAGGAAGATTCACTCTTCTGTTCTGCTCTGGATTTTGTTTGCTCCGTGTCTCCCCGTGAGATCTCTGTCTAGTTTTTCTAGCATGGTTGCTTGAACAGTTTCGCTTGGGAAACTTCCCACAAGAGCTCTTTCACTCTTCAAATATTTCCACCCTTGGAAGGTGAGTTTCAAGAGCTTCGATTCTGTTCCCCAAGTTTTCTTTAGCGCGTCCTTTGGTTTTGGTGAAGACGGCGGTGATTCTTTTAATTGATGGCGCTAGAGAAATTTGTCATAATGCCCAATGCCACCTCAGCTGCACCCCAGATCCCTTTTCTTAATTAAAGTGGTATCCCTGGAGTTAAGCTCTGTGTAAAGCAGGAAAGTAGATGCTCTTTGTGTAGCTGGCAGGAAGGAAATGGCAGGGAAGAATACGGCAATAAAGAGACTGAAGACCTTTGAAGCCGTCAGGAAAGGAAGTGGAGGAATCTTGCCTTATCCAAGTCGCAATCATATTTGGTCTATAATATGTTGACATCGCTAATCATTTGGCCTCACCACCTCTTTTGATCTTGTCCTGAGAAACAATTCCCAGTGTGGAGAGTTTGGTTTGTTTTTTTGGTTTTTTTTTTTTTTGCCCCACTACATATCACAAAAACTCGATAATGGTCACATTTCTAAAATGTGTCTATGTTGCGGGAGTCTTTGAAGACTCACTAGAGATGCTGGCACTGTCCTTAGGAAAAGGTCCCTTTCCTCGGTGAGTTTCTGGAGGGTAGAAGCGATGTTCCCTCAGCTGGCAGATCCTTGTGGTGAGTGTTATTTCCAAAACTGACAAAGTTGGCCAAGAAAAGTCAGTTTTCTAAAGTGAAAATTAACCTCTCATCTGCCCTCCCACCCCGACCCCTGCCCTAACAGGACTCAGCTCATCAGTGGTTGAGAATCTGGGGGCAATTTGATCTCAGAGAACACTCAGATGGATTGCTGCTGTAAAATGCAAACTCACTGCAAATGGAAGGTGAATGCAATCCTCACAAGTGTTAGGATGACATGAGAGTCTTACTCTTCCTTTTCTTTAGTTCAGCTAGAGAATTAACAAAACATTCATGAAATTCCAAACAATGCAACTCCAAGACAGTTGAAGGAAACGTCTTCAAAATGGAAAAGATACGTGCAACGCAATCCTTTTGTGTGGGTGTAAGTCTTGAGTTATTGCAAAGAATGTGCTCAGATGAATCTCAAATACGTCTTCATCAATGGCCATTCCTCCTCCAAGATTCCTTAACAGAAGTGGCTTTAATGAAGCTGCCTGCCCAGGCACTGAGAAATTCATATCTCAGTGTGCCAGGAAATAATGCAATCATGGTTTGCAAATGCAAATTGGGGGGAGTCTCTAGACTCAGTAAATAAAGATTTATGAGATTGCCTCATTAATATTTCTTGCAAGCCTAGTAGCACACAAACGGAGTGAGATGAAATCCTCCATAGTGTCTTAAGCATCCAGCTCATAATGAGAAATGGAAATGCTGTCAGGCAGACAGTGTGGAATAATGGGTTCCCACTAATAGGAAAGCTCTGTCTCCTTTAAGATGCATTTAGTTCGGTTTGTCAGGGAAGTGCTCTGTGCACACCAGTCGCCATTTTGTGGGACATAAAACAGAAGCATAAATTGATGTTTCTCCTGGCTTGACGTTTTCATCCTGCCAGTCCAGCAAACACTCCCAGGAAAAGCACACACGCTCTCGGCAGAGTGGAAATTTTGTGTTCTCATCAGCGTCTCATCTCTTTTGCTTGTGTAACTTAAAGGGGGAAAAAGAAGTGTCTGTGTGAACTGAAGCTGCACTGGGAACATAATACCCCAAAGAGCATGCTTCCTTTCATCTATCACTGTTTTTATTATGCTTTGTGAAACACATGTGTGAGTGAGCATGATTTCAGAAAGCAAAATGCCCCACCAGGACCAAGCTAGACCAATTGCTTAGAGAACGCATCTAAGATGCAGCTTTCTGGGCTCTTCTGCAAGGAACATTCATTTCTACCCCAAGGACGTTGGTGATTTCTTTGAAACATGCTGACCCAGTTCCTTCAGGGTGAATGTGCCCAAACAAACAAAATTCTCATGTTGAGGGCGTCATTTACCATTTCTATCTTTTTTACCCCCGGGGAAAATACTCGCTTGCATACAGATTTCACAATACCTTTAAAAATGATAGCTAACTCAACTCAAGTGGACAATTTAGAAGAATTGAAATGGAAAGAAAAAAATCTTCATCTGTGTAATCGCATATGAAGCAGAATGATGTGACTGAGAAATAACCTGCTGTTTCTTGGCATTTCTCAGCAGTAGGCAGTAAGAAGAATGTCTGAGAAAGTGCTATTCCTTCTGCCCCTCAGGGTGGGCATGGGCTGTCCTGTCCCCAGGGTACCATACTGAGACTTTGAATTTATTAATATTACATGGAAAGTTCCAGAAATAAACTATGCATAATTTTAAATTGCAACTCTGCTCTGAGTAGACTAGGAAAACCCTGCACCCTTGTCTCTGTCCCACCTAGGAAGTGGATCAGTCCCTTCTTCAGTCTATCCAGTAGCTCAGTGGCTGTCTGTGGTCTCACATCAAAGGTCCCTGTGTACTGTGTTTGTGTTCAACTAACCCTGCTTCTATTTAACACTGCCCCATCAAACACAAGTCAGACACACCAGAGGGAAGGATCAAGGTGGTCTCAAACAGGAAAGGGTGAAGGGGTTTTATGTGAAGGGAAAAAATATGGGAGAGTATAGTACAGTAAGATATTTTTGAGAGAGATCACATTCACATAACTTAAGTGCAACGTGCTGTTGTGATCATTCTATCTTATTAGTTGCTATCAACTTCTTACTGTGCCTGATTTATGAATTAAATGTTACTATAGGCAAGAATGGGACCAAATAAAGTATAAATGGGATTTGGCATTGTCTGAGGTTTGAGGCTTCCCCTGCGGTGCCTGGCAAGTCCCTCCCCCCATCAAGGAGCATGGAGAGGGGGTGTCGCTGTTATGTTCACACTTCCTGAGTACTAGCTGCTACATGTCAGTAGGTTGTAGGAATTCCCTTCTGCAGGGTGCCCCTCGGTCCGTCCGTTGTGATCACTCTACTCTACTTGCCTCTTCAGACGTCTAGACTCTCTTTCTCCCATCTTTGGGAGAAAAGGATGCACCCTTTCCCAAGGATGTCCGTCACACAGTGAGGAAACTGTGCTACTCAGAAGTGGAATAATCCAAAGCTATCCGTTGTCGTCCCGGCTGTTCAGACTCACTAACTTGCTTCTCATCTCTAAGGGACAGTGTCATCCCACAACACCTTATTATGGTTAGAATCCGAAATGTCCCAGACAGGCTGATGTGTTTGCACAACTGGAGCTGTTTTAGAAGGCTGTGGGATCTTGGGCTCTAAGACCTCCACTGGGGTGGAGGGAATGGAGCATGATGCCCACCTCCAGTTCCAGTCTGCCCCCTCTGCCTCACTGTCCCAACCACAGTGTGAAGCACTCTGCCATATGCTCCCAGCTGACATAGGCTGAGCCACAGTGGCTCTCATGCCTTCTCCCCCACAGTGGACCAACAGAAACTTCTCCTCCTTTATGTTGTTTACAACATGAGGTATTTTGTCACACAGCAGTGAAAAATCCGTCTCCGGCTCAGACTTTCCATGCAGAGCACAGGCTCCTTCAGGAGCCCAGCACCTGTGACTGTCAGCTCTTGATTTACAACTAAGCACAGAGTTTGCCTCAGGCATCTTTTTTCATTAGCGTGGATTTATTTTGTAACTTCGCATTGATAGCAGTTCAATTTGTAGACTGTCAATAAACAATAACAATGAGACCATTTCCATGAATACAAAACCACATGAAATCAGGGTGGGGGGCATGGTGAACACATTTCTGTGGTTGAATAGCTTTGAAAATATATATATACTTCAGAAACACAAACGATCACAAATGGTGCCTTTTATTAACAAACAAACAAACCAAAAAATGAAACCCTGCTTTTCTTACAATCTCAAAATATTTTTCAATCAAACTAACCTGCCATCAGGAAGAGTCAATGACTGTTAAGTCACTGACAGCCTTCAACAGCTGTTGGAATGTTTATCCCCAATGCCAAGGACGAACATCCCTGACTGATTTTTAGGAAGAGCTGGGAGGTTCCTACAGGAGTCAGACAGAGACTGGAAAGCTGCATCCTGCACAGCTGGAAGAATGTCGAGGAGAGCATGCTGACTAGCATCATGCCAATCCCGAGAGCTGCTGATGGAGGACAGATGGCAGCCTGCACTCTGGGCACAGGGTCCAGGGCAAGGCTGTGAAGATTCTCAATCTGCCACCTCTTCTTTACCGCCTGGACAATGGGTCATCCTCTGACCACCTCAGTTGCCTGTCCCAACTGGACTTCACAGCACTCCTCCTCCTGTGCCAGCAGAGTGCTCCCTGAGCACCAACTCAGCATCTGGACCCTGGCAGGTGGTAAGCACTATGTCATCCAATGGGCTAGCAGCTCCAGGGATACACAAGGTCCCACAGAGTCAGACATTCTCTTGTGTGGGTGGACTTTTCTGTCCCGCCAGCCAATTCCCAAATAACCACACAGAGACTTAATATTAATTATCAATGCTCAGCCGGTAGTTTAAGCTTGTCTTTAGCTAGCTCTTACAACTTAAATTAAGCCATTTCTCTTTATCTATGTGCTGCCCCAGGCTCATTCACCTCATCTATGAACTTTCAATCCTGCTCGCTCTGCATCTCCTGGCATCTCCTCTCGACTCCTCCTCCTTCTTCTTCCCAGCATTCTCTTAGTCGGGTTCTCCTGCCTAATCTTATCCTGCCTAGCCATTGGCCAGTCAGTTCTTCATTAACCAATGAAGGTAATACATATTTACAGTATACAAAGATTGTTTTACAACACTCATGTCCAAGGGTTCAAACACATGAGACTGCCTGCTCAGTCTTTCTAGAACTCGGTGTCCCCGTGATCATCTCTAGATCACCTTCCAGACACCTCCGAGCATCGCTGAGACATCTGTTTTCTCTGTAAGCCCTAATAAGATGGTACTGGCGTCATCCTGTGTTCAGAATATCTTGCCTAGCAGTTGGGAGCTGCCTAGGGACTTCAAAGCCTGATGAAGAACTGCCTGGATCTTGGCCACACCACAGCCACTGGTATGTCTTTGACTTCTGATCTACACTCACGATCCTGCCCTCCAACAGTGGCACTACCATTGCCTCACATTTGGACTTCCTGTCACCCTACAGATATCAGGTAATAGTGCTGATTGACAATATCCAATCCCTTGTCCTTGCTGAGTGGCAGGAGCTCAGCACTTCCGGTGTGTCTTCAGACCTACTGCAGGGGAAACGGCCCTGTGGCTCTGCCGTCCAGTTGCCGCTATTTCTCTGCCTGCCATTGTCAGCCATGTGGTGTTCCCCCACCATGAGGCACTTTGAACATCTGTTTTCTCCACTGTCTCCTGGCCTCTGGCACTTCGTTCCTTAGTCAGGAGGAAAGCAGCCTCCGCTCTGGCACTCAGAACTCCAGAAGCAACTTGAGTAGCAGAGAGGTGCAGACTTCTGTTTATGCATTCTAGAAGGTTCCATGGAAGTCAAGGCACTCCTACATGGAAAGATGTCACTTATCCCCATACAGTGGCATGGCTGAGTCTTAGCTCCAGCCCATCCAAGCTGCCCTTAGTGCTGAGGGCAGTCTGTAGGCCTGCCCACCTTGCATTCATTAGCCAGTGGTATTTGTAAACACAGATACTTGTTTCGGCTTGGGAAGACAGGACTCTTCTGATTTGACTCCAGTCTAGTGAGCTGTTCAGTCCTAGAGCTACGACCAAGCCTGTGATGGCTTAAGAGACAGACTACAGCCTGGCATGGTGACGCATGCCTTTAATTCTAGCCCTCAGCACCGGGGAGACTGAGGCAGGCAGAGCTCTGTGAGTTCCAGGACGGCCCAAGCTACACAGGAGACTTTCGTTATTGTTTTTTGTCTCAAAAGTAACAACAAAAAGACACACTATGAAAAGCCCTGGACTTTGGATCAGGGAGTGGTGAACTTAATTCATGAAATACTAGAATGGTAGATTCACATGGTTTGTACATTTGTCAAAATCCACAGAATGTACATGGTAAGTAAACTTCAAGATAAACTACAGATTTGGATTAGTAATAATATATGCATGTTGATTTATTGCCTGTAACAAATGTACCTACTAGTAGCTCTGGGACGTGATGGTTGGAGACTGAGTGTGTGCCAAGAGGTTCAGGGAAACTCCATGTACTTTCCACACAGTTTTGCCGTGGACCTAAATCTTCTCTTAAAAAATAAAGTCTAGGTGCTAGGGAGAAGATCCATCAATGTTGTCACACAACTGTGAGGACCTAAGTTTGGATTCCCAGCAGCCACATAAAAATCTGGGCATAGTGGCACATGCCCCAACGTTGGACAGTCAGAGACAGGAGGGTGCCTATGGGTTCCCAGATAGCCTGTCTTAGCTGAATCAGTGAACTCCAGGTTCAACAAGAAATCCTGTCTTGAAAAACAAGGTAGAGAGCAACTGAGGAAGACATCCGACATAGATCTCTGACCTCCACGTGCATGTACACTCCCAACACACATTCACATGAACGTGTACACACACATGAACCGGGCATACAAAAAGTTTCCATTTCTGCTAAAAAGAGGTGTCATCAAAAAATGAGTGACTAAACATATAACTAATGAAATAATTCATTAATTTATAAAGATATTTTATCTGATATCATTTTAAAAGGCCAAACACACACATATAAATATATACTTATATTTTCACTTCATATACAGAAATGAAGTTCAGAGGTAGAGAGAAAAGGATGAAAAAAGCCACAAAAATGTCTGCCAAGGGTTTTAAAAGGCACTAGAAGGAGGTCTAGAAAGAATAAAAGAGACATTTGAAGAGATTGTGGGAAGAAAATTCCAGGATATCCCATGCATTATCAAATCAAGAAGCACAATGAATTTCAAACACGACAAATGAATATAAGGGCACACCCAAATACATCACAGAAAAAAAAAAAGAAGAAAGCTTGGCATGCAAATTTAGGAGCTAGGGAATGCATGTTAGGACCAGCTGGAGGTTAGTGAGATGGCTTATGGGTAAAAGCACTTGCTGCACACACCTGGTGATCTGAGTTTGATCCCTGGAATCCAAGATGGAAGGAGATAACAGAAGAATTATTAAGAAAGAAATATTAATCAAACAATCAAGAGAAAATAGGTAACATTTACAATTGCTGCCAAAAATACCTAGGTATAAATCTAATAAAGGTAGACAAGTTTAGAGAAGAAAATTATAAAATTTTACTATGACAGCCATTAAGGGCCAAAATGAAATAGAAATCCAAACCCATGGATATGAAGACTCAATACCATAAACACGTCCATTGTCTTCTAGTTCATCTAATTTCTATTGAACACAGTCGACTGTTCCAATAACCCAAACCATGCACACAACAAAATAATCAAGACTAATTTCTCACCAGAAGACAAAGTGTACACCTGACCCTCTCTAGCCTCCAGGAAATTCCATCGAGTTGCTCTGTGTACTCCTGCACTTGGAGTAAGGGCCAAGACATAGTCCCAAATAAAAAGCCCAGGCATAGGCTTAGGATGGGGTTCCTCATCCCTGGCACCATTGACTTCCAGGGCTAGGTAATTTGATGATGTGGATCTTATCTGCACATGGTCAGATGTAGTGACCAGACACACACACACACACACACACACACACACACACACACACACACACACCCCAGTTGTACTCATCAAAATGCCTATATACCCAATAATCACAATCAACTCAGTTAAAAACTATAAATTGGAGGCTGGAGAGATAGCCGTCTCTGGATAGCAGTTGAGAGCACTTACCACTTTTGCAGAGGACCCAGGTTCAACTCCCAGCACCCACACAGTGGCTCACAGCCATCCATAACTCCACTTACAGGGGATCCAATGCCCTCCTCTGGCCTCCATGTGCACCAGACGTATACATACACATAGTGTACATACATGCATGTGGGCAAAACACTCATACATATAACATAAAACAAATTTTAAAACATTTTTTAAAACTATAAGTGTATCATACAGTGGGACAATGAATACATTTCTTGTGAACATTTCTCCTTCATCCACCTCTTTTTCTACTGGACTTCCAACAATAGCCCCAGTTATGAAGGAGCAGCTATCAGAACTGTATCAGATAGAATTGTGTCGATATTAATAACTGTGTGGGGAGTAAAAAGCAAAAGAAATTGTGAGAGAAATCATTTCCATTGGTGACTGAGGATCTCAGGCTCATGACCCCATTTCTTCTCCATCTCTGTCTCTCGATCTCTCTGTCTCTCTGTCTCTCTGTCTCTGTGGTGTCCCTCCCCGCCCCCCTGCCTCCTTTCCTCCTGTCAGGGTCTCACCTGTAGCCCAGACTGGGCTGGAACTACATAGCCCAAGGGGACCTCAAACTCATGGATAATCCTCATGCCTCAGTTTCCCAAATGCTAGGATTAGAATAAGCGTGAGCTACTACAACCTTGTTTCTCTTCTCCTAAATGAACACATGAGTAGATTGTATTTCCTGGCCTGCTTTCACTGGCAGGTCCATATGGCTAAGATTTGGTGTAAAATATGCTGTTTCTAGCCAGCACACGACTCCCCATCTCATCCCTTGTCACCTGGAGGGCTTCAGAAAAGCCCCAGGGGGCTCCAGGACTCTAAGGAGGTCTCCAGACAGAAGGAGCACAGATCCCTAAAAGCTGCCCATTAAACACCAGCACTCAACGGTCACGAGGCAAAGTTTTTGTGCTTGGTAAGCCACAGAAATTTGAACTGTTTGCCTACTCTGGCAAATAAGGCAGCCTGGAATTCAGATCCTGATAGGCTACTAAGTCAGCAGGGGTGCTATTTTTAGACATTTACCAACTCTACACTCTTTCTCAGAAAGTAGAGAACACGCTCTATCAAAGAGTAGGCATGGTGGCTCATGCCTTTAATTCCAGCACTTGGGAGGCAGAAGCAGGCTGCTTTCTGTGAGTTTGAGGCCAGCCTGGTCTACACAGAGAGTTCCAGGCCAGCCAGGGCTACATAGAAAGACCCTGTCTAAAGGGAAAAAAAAATAGGGCATAAATCAAAGACCTCTTCCAATGCAGGTGACTAGGAGTCATAGGCGAGGACACTTTGGGTGATGGTAAGGAAGAACTTGACGAGGAGAGCTCGGCAGCAGACTCAGAAAGGAATAAAAAGACAAGAAAAGGGCAGGGGCTCCAGAGGGACCTTCAAGGACAAGACAGAATCAATGGGTCACCTTAAGTCTTGGGTTATAATGAAAGGTTTAATCCAGCTCCAGCTGAGAGCCTGAACTTACATTTGTGATCCATGCATGGGAAACTCCAACACTGAATGTAAGGAGCTCATGAGGTCCTGAGTGAACGTGTATTCTTATCGAGGACCCCAAGGCCTAGACCCACGGGAAGAAGCAAAGCCCCCTCCAGGTAAGGCTCAGAGGCACAGCAAAGCCTTCCTCTGGTCCAAGACGAATGTTCAGGAACAAGTGACCACTGCAGTTTCCTCCCCCTGGATGACAGCACCCTGAGACTGTCCCTACAGAGACCTCCTTCTTGTGCTGTCCGTAAAGACCGGTGCTGCAGCTCCACCAGAGTGAACACAGCACACACGTCCCAGATTTTCTGTACATGTGTCTGTCTGTCTGTCCTTTCTTCATCCCTTCAATCACCCCAGCCACGACATGGTGACTGAGGCAGTCAACTCAAAAGAAAACAGAAAGGCAAACGAAAAAAGGCGAGATCATCGTGTGTCTTGAGATTTGACTGTAAATGGTACGTGATTGTTGGTGGTAACATTTGTCCTGAACACTGCCTTACCTCTGAGTTATCATGAGTCTACACTGACAGACTGGAAGGTCAAGGGTCAGGGCAGGTAGGGATGGGGAGATAGGAATCTATAAGACAGATACATTCTCATTTCCTGTAGCAGGAAGTCTGTGGACAATGTTTAAAATGGAAAAAATGGGCTGGAGAGATGGCTTAGCTGTTTAGTTCCCAAGCACCCACATAGCTAATCACAACTGCCGGTAGCTGGTTCCCGTGTGTCTGACACTCTTTTCTCACCTCTGTGGTACACTTATACGTGCACAGGACACATGAACTCTCAAAGGCACACACTTAGAAATTAATAAGTAAATCTTCAAAATTGAAAAATCCTCAAACAGCAGCTATAAGCTTCTGACTTACCAACGTTTGCCAAACTACTCTCCCTAGTCCAAATAAAAAAATACAACAGCCAAAAGAAATGAAAGGGCTGATTATGGGGGGCAGTATCCAGAGTAATGTTGAGACCAAGTCACTGTTGGGTAGTAGCCATCTAGTATTATTATTTCTAGATTTATTTATGTGTGGGATGTTTTTTCTCGAATTTATATATGTGTGCCATATATGTGCCTAGTGCCCACAGAGGTCAGAAGTGGGTATCAGATCCCCAGAAACTGGAATTACAGTTACAAGCCACCATGTGGGCACTGGGAACTGAATCTGGGCATTCCACAAGAGCCGCAAGTGTCCTTAATCTCTGAACCATCTCTCCAGCCCCTAGCATTATTTTAATTATATATATGTATATATATATATAATTTTTCTTAAAAATTAAAATTTAAGATTGAGAGAGACAAAGATAAAATTAGACAATTCATAAATAAAATATAGCCAGTAAGGATGCAAAAAATTGTTTTACTTTCACATAAAAAATTAAAATAAGATGAAGTTTATTTTTACTTACCAAACTAGAGAAGATTTTTTTTTTTTTTTTTTTTGTGGTAGCATTCAACACTGGGTGTGGGGTGGGGGAAATGTGTCTGCGCTCTCATATAAACTTGGTAACCTTTCAAGAGGTCAAGTATATTCCAAACAGGCCCTGCAGATACTGCTTCTCGACATGACCCCCCTCTCCATCTAAACTTAAAAGGGAGCTTCAGAGTATTTCTCAATGCAACAGTCAAGGCAACCCCCAACCAATGAGTAAGAACTAACATGCGGGGTTAAACAAACCTATCTGTCATCTTGGGATGAAAAGAACTATAACGTGGTCCAAGCTCACACTCCCTAGTCTGCAGAGTGTGGAGTGAAGGCTGGCAAGGCGATGCTTTGTTGGAGGTACAGTCCCAGGGAAGCAAGATGGAGGAAAACAGGGAAGTGAGGCACAGAAGGAGCAGGAGTACTGGCCTGTGTTACACTAGTGCCCGTGGCGTCAATAGAATGTGTCCACAAGAGTGACGTGTGACTATGTTGGTCAGGACAGTCCACTGGATGGGAGAAGGGTAAACTATATATCTGTGTGTGCTTCTCATCTTCAGCTTCTCACTACCAAAATCCACCTGGAATGGGTTAATCTTCCTCATTGACCTGACTGGAATTGGAATCACCTGGGAGACACACCTTTGGGTCTGTCTGTGAGCATGTTTCTGGAGAGGTTTAACTGAGGTGGAAAGACTTACCCTGAATGTAGGTGACTATTCTCTTTGCTTTCTGTTACCACGATACAAACACTCTGACCAAAAGCAACTTGGGGGGAGGAAAAGATTTATTTGCCTTACAGTTACAGTCCATCATCCAAGGAAGCCAAGAGCTGAAGCAGAGGCCATGGAGGATGTGGCTTACTGGTCCCCTCCTCAGGCTAGTGTTCAGCAACCTCTCTTATTTAGCCCAGACCTACCTGCCCAGGGATGGCATCTTCCATGGTGGTCTGGGCCCTTCTACATAAGTTAACAATCAAGAAAATGCCCCCACAGACTAGCACAGGCCAATCTGATGGAGGCAGTTCATCCGTTGAGGTTCCCTCTTCCCCCGTGTGTCAGGTTGACAGCCAAGATGAGCCGTCACAGTGACCTGAATATCTCGTGTTTGGGGGTCTGAAACTGGAGAAAAAGGAAACAAAAAGAAGGTGAGCAGAGCACTGCAATCTCTCTCTCTCTCTCTCTCTCTCTCTCTCTCTCTCTCTCTCTCTCTGATTCCTGACTGTATAACATGAGCAGCTCTTCCTGTTCACGGCGTCACAGCATCAGCCCTCTTGCAGTCATGACAGGCTGTGCGGTCAAACCATTGGATCTGAACGACCCCTCCCCTCCTTAAGTTGCTTTTTCCAGGGATTTTATCACAGCCGTGAGGAAGGTAACTCAGCCTAAGGAAGTACCCCAGTCCCCGTGCCCTCTCCCACCCGGATAGACTGTCCCTGCTTCCCTAAGCAGCCACTGGGAGTGTCACAGCCTTTGGAGGTCCAGCCCAGCCCGAGGACGATCGGACGATCGCAGCATCTCTTGTCCAGGCAGCTGTGGGGACGGGGACGGGACGGGTAGCTCCTCTATCAGAAGAGCAAGGGGAAGGGGTGACCGGACAGATTTGGAGTATTATATAAACTGGGGTTTGTCTAAGTATAATTTTTATAATTTTTTAAAGTCTAAGATCATATAGATATTCATAATATAGTCATACATATTTACATAACAAAATTGGAGTGATATACTTAGAAATAGTTACTGGGACTACATCTAAGTAATTATTTTCTTTCTCTCCCTTCCTCCTCCTTTCCTTTCTCCCTTCCTGGCTGACTTTCTTTTAATATATATATATATATACACATATACATATACATATACATATACATATACATATACATATACATGTATATATATATTTAAGTCCACTGCAATGCACATTTCTCTTGTTTTATTTTGTCTTGTTCTGAAGCAGTTTCTCACCCTGCAGCCCAGGTTAACCTGGAACTCATTATGTAGCCTAGGTTAACCTAGGATTCACTATGTAGCACAGATTAGCCTAGAACTCACTATGTAGCCCAGGTTAACCTAGAACTCACTATGTAGCCCAGGCTAACTTTGAACACATAGCACTCCTCCTACTTTAGCCTGAGTGTTGGGATTTACAGATATTAGCCAATAAATTTTTATTTCCTGTATGACATAAAGAAGATAAGTGCTGACAATTAAAACCTATATCCTAAAGTATATTATCGCATAAATAAAATAATAAAAATTTTAAAGTAAAAGTGACCCCCACAAAAATCTGTAACATATGACACAGTATGTATGCCCAGATACATATTTAATAATGACAAGGAAAATAAATAGGGAACCCACAAAAGAAAAAACTGTATCTGTGTGAAAGATCTCGCTCTGTAGACCAGGCTGGCCTCGAACACACAAAGATCCACCTGGCTCTGCCTCCTGAGTGCTGGGATTAAAGGCGTGCGCCACCACCGCCCAGCCTGAAAAATTATTTCAAATAGAGTCACTAGACACCATTTTAGGGTACAAAATTAACAAATATTTTAAATGCTAGTCCCTGGTGCCTTTGAGAGTGTACAGAAAGGTCTCTCTACATGGATGGGAGGCACACAAACCATTCAGCCTTTGAAAAGGACGGCTCAGAATACACAGTACTGTCAACTAAGTCTCCGGTCCTTCTTCTCAACATTCATGTGCTGGAGCCCCAGACCCCGAGGTAAGGCATTAGGAGGCAGCACTGTTAATCCAGTAGTTAAGAATAAGTGTGGTTTCAAGGGTGAGGTCCTAATCTGATAAGACTTTGTCCTCCTAAGAAGAGGAGAGGTCACCAAAGATCTTTGTCAGCACAGCCAGGAAGGCCATGTGAGGACACCAAGGCGGTCTGCAAACCTGCAAGAGGCCTGGGTAGAAACCAAATGTGGCTGGAACATTGATCTTGGACTTTTCAGGCCCTAGGACTGCGAGAAAATAAATCTCTATTGCTGAATGGGAAGGCGTTTTGTTCTCATGGTCCGGTAGACTAAATACTCACTCACAAGCAGAACTGCTTTTAACGTGCATGCCACTCAGCCAAGCCTCTTCTGGGAATTTAGCCTAAGGAAATAAACAAATAATTTTCTGAAAAATTTAGCATGTTTCTGCTAGTGAGAATTGATGGAGAAGCTATTCCCGACAGAGTATAATATATACATAACTGACTTCAAAATGTAAGGTGGAAAATATGGAAATTTTATGCTGTATTTTAAGTGGGGAAAAAAACAAGTAATAAAACAGTGTCCTTGGGTCCCTAAGTTTCTATGATAGGGTAGTTAAGACATGGACTTAGCAAAGTGTGGTGGCACATACCTCTCACCTCAGCTCCTGAGAGGCCACAGGAGGATCAGGAGTTCAAGGCCGCCCTCCCCTGCACACTGAGTTCAAGGGGAGCTTGGGCTTCCCAAGACCCTGTCTCAGGAAATAAACAAATAAGGATTGAAGGCCTCCTGGAGAATGCTCATATCCACCAGCTGGATGACTTTGGGCAAGTTGCTAATTACTTAGTGCCTCCACTTTCTCCGTCTATAAAGGGAGCTGCCATGACACTTAATTTGGGTTATGAGGGCATTTCAGTGACAGGCTACTGAAGTGATGGCTTTTAAAGTCCTCAGCAAAGAAGGTACCCACTGGGGTGAGCACTCAGGAGAGTGGGTACTCATCAGAGTGGATACTCAGCAAAGTGGGTACTCAGCAGAGTGGGTACTCAGCAAAGTGGGTACTCAGCAGAGTGGGTACTTAGCACAGTGAGTACTCATCAGAGTGGATGCTCAGCAAAGTGGGTACTCAGCAGAGTGGGTACTCAGCACAGTGAGTACTCATCAGAGTGGATCTCAGCAAAGTGGGTATTCAGCAGAGTACATACACAGCAAAGTGGGTACTCAGCAAAGTGGGAACTCAGCAGAGTGGGTACTCAACACAGTGAGTACTCAGCAGAGTAGGTACTCAGCAGAGTGGGTAGCCAGCAGAGCAAATACTCAGTGGAGTGGAAACTCAGCAGAGTGGGTATTCATTAGGGTGAGTTCTCAGCAGAGTGGGTATTCAACAGAGCAAGCACTCAGCAGAGCAGATACTTGGCAGAGTGGGTACTCAGGAGAGTGGCCCCTCAGCAGGGTGATTACTTAGCTGAATGGCTGCTCACGACTCCAACAGTGTGAGGATCTCCGTCCTGACTCCAGCTGTTCCCACAAGGGTGTGGCCCAGGGCAGATCCCTTCGCTTCTCTGAGCTCCAGTCGGGTTCTTATCTCTGAAATGATGGCCTGGCCGGCTGATCGCTGAGAAGAACTCTTGTACTCTGGCTCAAAAAGGTGTGAATCTGTGTCCTGTCAGTAAAGGGAGACACCATAGCTTTAAGTAACATTTAAAAAAAAAAAAAGGAGCTAGCATCCTGCCCACTGGCATCTCCTCCTCAGGAAGTCCACAGTTGTTCCCACCTTATGTGCAAGAAGATATTTTCATGTTAAATGGTTCTGCCGTTCCCTGTGTGACAGCGGCAACCGTTTTCAGAAATGCTGATTACCAAAATACATCACAGCAAAAAGCTACTAAGCATTCAGCCTTGCATTTAAATTAATTCTTATTTTAATGAAGCCCAATAGCAACCTCATTTACTTGAAAAATAGTAACACTGCCATGGGAGACACTTCATTCATCTCCCCTGCAGGCACAGCTGGTATCCTCGCAGACCCATCCTGACCACTCCAGTACCCACCATTTGAGAATCACTGAGACAGAGGGTACTGTGGGAATCTTCTCAGGGCTCTCCAGGGAAGGGAGGAAACCAGCTTCCTGTGACTATTTCCAGGCTGAAACTGAGCCTAGAGCTGCAGTGTGCTGTAGCTTCAGGAATATTGCTCTATGGTGCGGGTGCCAAGTAGCCCCATAGCCCCTCGGCACCCACAGGACGTGTGAGGTCAGTCTCTGCCCCAGAACCAAAAGGCAATCCTCAGTAGAACTGGAAGCATGAGCATCAGGTGACAGGTTGGACATTTCCTCTTCAAATTTATCATCTGAGAGATGGACCCTGATCCAGAAAAGGCCACCCCTTAAGCCAAAATCAAATCGTTTATCATGATTGTTTAGTGCCGCGCACAGGCTACAGATGGCTATGGAAAACTCCGGCACGTGGGCTTGAAAGACAGTTCGCAAGGGGCTGGAAAGATGGCTTTAAGAGCCCTCGCTGCTCTTACGGCGTCGCCAGCACCGACATGGTGGCTCACGAGCATCTATCTATAACTTCAGTTCTAGGGTAGCTGATGCTCTCTACCAGGCACTCATGTGGTGCACATACTATACACACAGGTGAATACTCAGATACGGAAAATTCAAATTCATCTAAAAAATAGAGAGAGAGAGAGAGTTTCCAGTCACCCCAAATCTCTTCATCTTAGTTTTGTAAAAAGTGACAGTGAAAAATGACACCAAATTCAATGGTGGTTGTTAGCTAAGAACTTTTAAAGGCTCCCAGTACCCTCCAAAGCACTGGGGAAATGATACAATTATTACTAGATGTATGGTGGAATTTTTTCAAGTTAAAAAAATAATAATAATACTTCTTTTCTACCTCTGCTAAAGTCTGGCAGCCCAGATAGAAAACCTGTTAATGCCACACAAAAATGACCAGTTTAATCCCCGGCAACGTCCACGCCTGTTTGTCACAGTACTGGGTGTCTAAGAATCATCTAGAGAAGTGAAGGTTGTTTGTAAAACCCCACGTGTCCACTCCCCTTCAGCCATTGTAGATGAGCTATTCAAATGCATCCACGAGATCAGCTTGCTCAGGTAGTCTAAGATAACCAGGAGTCTGGCTTGATTTCCCCTGCCGGGGGAGAGATAGATCCACTGTTGTCTACCTTTCCCGGATCACGAAGCTACCTCTTTGTTCATTCTTGACAATATGACTTGAGGCTTGAAATCTCTGTTCCGATTTACATGCTAGGAAAGGACACTTTAATTTACAAAAGCTCCAAGAGCTCACAGGCAAAACGAAACGGTTCCATTGATATGCAATCTTTTCTGGAATTTAAGAGCATACTTGCGGGGTTTTTTTTTTGGAGGAAATATTAATTTATATTAATTTATTTATATTGTGTAGGTGAAAGTCCTCCCATAAAAGCTCGGTCTCACTAGCAGAATCATCAGATTTTCAATTTTATCTTGCCTAGCTTGATGACCGAGCACATCTGCTCCAAATCACCGATGAATACCCCTTTAAAATCCCCAAGCATCTTGTTAGCCCAGATTTGGGAGCCTTGGACATGTCTCCAGGTGCACAGGATTCAAACCTAAAACAATTGCAGCCCTATGTAAATGCTAGCGATTGTCACTGCTGTACGGAAAGCTGATAGAATACAAACTGCCTGTCCGATTATCCTCCATGGAGCGTCTCCCTAGAGGTGTAGTGTGACACCCACCCCACCCCCCAGAAAATAATGTGTGTATTCTGAAATACAGACGAAATGAGAGGATGCCTGGGATTTGCTTCACAAGGAAAAAAATGAATTGTAAAGCATCACAAGCTGTATGTGTCCTCAGAGATAGATATAGATATGGAAATGGAGAGATGTGGGCACAGATATAGATTGTATTGAAAAAGCAACTGAGATAGAGGTGTCGGGATGGATGTGGACACAGTATCTTTCAGAAGCAAAGAGAACATATTGGGCTTGATAAAAGGAGAATTTCTCCCGTCTTTGCATGTATTTTTCTGTTGCTATATATTCTTTTTACAATAACATGTTTGTTTCCTCAATTTTTATATGTGGTTCGGTTTCCATTGTTGTTTTATTTTTAGGGAAAAGGCTTAAGCTGTGACATTCACAGTAGGGCTATAAAGCATTACCTCCACATTCTGTCTTAAAAACAGACAAGGCCTCTCAGCGATGCTCACATTGTACAGGCTGGAACCTCCCTGCTTCAGCGCCTTCCCTGAGAGACTGGTTCTTTCCCATTCAGACGACTGTCTAAAAGCATGAGCTCATAAATCTCCCAGTGGCCTACCAGTTGAAGTTCATGGCTTCCTTTCACAATGTCTGAGGCAGTTTCTTGAGTACATATTATTTCATTGGATTCTTTGTGTATTTGCTGTCTAGTCCAAGAGACTCTGGGTGTTAAAAGACAGAGACAATGACTGTCTGGCTTGTCCTAGTGCCCACCATAAAGCTGGCACATAAATATATACCAAACAAATGAATTGTTAAGCCAGGTTCCATGCAGGAAGACAGATGAGTGAGCGGATGGATGAATGAATGAAAGGTTGAACCAGAATCCATGCAGGAAAACAGATGAATGAATGGATGGATGAATGAATGGTTGAACCAAGTTCCACGCAGGAAGACAGATGAATGGATGGATGAATGAATGGTTGAACCAGGATCCATGCGGGGAAGACAGAAGAATGAATGGATGGATGAATGAATGGTTGAACTAAGATCCATGCAAGAAGGCAGAAGAATGAATGGATGGATGAATGAATGGTTGAACCAGGATCCAGCAGGAAGGCAGACATCTCCAGTTAGATCTGTTAGGCTCTGAAGCACAGGCCAGGGGCTAAGTCCCCAGGCAGCTCAATAAATATTTGAAGCAGCTGTGAATAACTTCTGATTAAATTCAAAGAACTCCAGGAAATGCTGACACGAGATTCCAGGCCTTGAAACCAATCTGTCTCCTGCAGATGAAGAAATTGCAGCCAGTGAAATCACACCACTGATAGGAGGCAGAGCCCGAAGCCTGGATCCCAACGCTCAGGCCAGCACCCTCTCCCTGGCATCTCCCTGGCTCCTGCTGTAAAGCCCATTCACAGTGACAGCTCCAGAGGTTCTTCCTGGCTTTCACTGGCACAGGAGTCTGGAAGTAAACGAATGGGTGCCTCTTCTGATGGCCTTTGTATAGGTTATTAAACAAAATAGATGCAAACCTCCTTTGACACCCACGTTCCTTTCATTGCAGAGGACTCTCTAATCTCAAACCATCAGGAAGCTCACTTCTCTGACTTCTCTGCCACACATAGAGTGTCCCTAAGAGCCACGGTGAAGTTTAGTTATCACCATTTCTTTGGTGTTTAATAATTGTATGTAAATGTATGCTAAGCACCTGCTATAATAGTTACATTCACTGGGTACCTGCCGTCCGCCAGAAACTACCTAAAGACTTTGCGTGAGGCAGCCATTCAGCGTTCACAGCAACCCTATGAGAAAGGTGATGTGCACATTTTGGATGAGGAAACAAGAGACAGAGGCCTAAATGACTTCTCTTGTTAGCAGCTTGCAGAGCTGGGGTTAGACCCAGGTAGACTGGTTCCAGCAACCACATTCATAACGTCACACAACTCTGTTGTTGTTGCCAAACAAGACAGCTGTTGATTTCTACAAATTCCTCACCAGGTGGCTGTGACCTTAAGACCAAGATGCTGCTTGGCTGAGAGATACCGCCCAGCTCTTCCTCTCATTGGCCCCTTTCCATTCTAAAACAGTTTTAAATCCATGGAAGAAATGGCAAGACAAATATGAAAGCAAGAACAACCTTTCAGTTCTGTTTATCAACTGTGGACGCACGCCATGGCTCCATTATCTCCCCCAGCCAGCTAGAAATGTGACAAATGACCACAGCCGATGAGATGAGACGTGATGTTGGCCTTTCTTTTTAAATTCTTCTTATTGTTGAAACATTAACTGATCCATGAGGGAAAAAATGAGTATTTTTTTTTTTAAGATAAAAACATCCAAGCTAGGGATGATGGTGATGGTGTGTATACTCAGGGAGTTGGGGCAGGAGGACCACAGTTTTGAGGACAGCCTGGGATACCTAGCAAGACACTGTCTCCGAAAAACCAAATCCTTCAAAGCATTGACAGCACAGACATTTCCAGCTCGGCTTCTCCACACAATAGAAAGGAAAACAGGCTGGTGGAAACCTTACCCTCTCGGGAGACTGGGAGTATCCCCAGCTCCACCAATTTCAGAGTCCTGCGATAACCTGGAAAGTTACCTAGTCTCCCTGCATTTTAGTTCCCCCATCTGTAAAGTACAAAAGTTACTAAAAATTGATAGCAGGTCCGGGGTAAAACACAGAAATTTGTCTGCTTTAGTAAGTCTGATGTAAGTGGCTCTCCAAGGACTTCCTGAGGAACACCAAGGAAGGTAATTAAGTGAGGAATTTCGGGGATGGGGGATGGAGGCCTTACAGTGTCTCCTCCGCTCTTTTTCTCCACTAATCCCAAAGGCCACCACGAAGGGGCTGGGACTGGAGGTGGGGGTGGAGGTGGGGGTTGGGGGGAGGGTATAAGCAGGCTCATGGCGCAGGGAGGGAGCATGTTGAGCTCTGTCGAGATAAAGGCATTGAGCATTCAAGAGAAAATCTGAAATGAATGAAAAGCAGAGAGTAACCAGCTGTCGCATGGCCTGTTGTGTCTGTGATGAGTTTCAATTAAAAATAGCCCCTAATACATCCGAAAAGTGAAAAGGCCTGGTGAATTCCCTTTATTGTCCCCTTAATGTGTTACCAAGGAGTTATTGGTATCATTTCATGGCTCCGGCACAAATGCCTGTACGATTTATTGCCGGGTTCACATCTCGGCTCTTTTAATGGATTTTTTTTTTCTGAGAGGCGCTTGAATATGGGGCTCCCGTTACACGTCCCTTGTGGTGTTGGCTGGAGCGAGCTGCCTCAGCAAATGGCAATAAAGCTCACCAAGGCAACAACTCACGCTCACCAGCCTTGGCTTATTTAGAGCAGAATGTTCCTAGATGGATTCCAACCCCTGACAAGACGAAATTGAAAAGTTAATCACAACACCCAAGTTTCATATGTTGTGGTAGTCTGCCGATGGGGGTGGGGGGGTTACAAAAATACACATACAATATATTAAGTTTTAGAAAGAGATCATTTTTAAATCACTAAAAACCAATGAGGCCATTCAGGAAGGTGGAAGCTGTGTTTAATTAAGACAAACTACCAAAATGTCCTATCAGGGGAAAAAAAATAATTTATTTAAAGATTTAGAAACTGCTTAAATCACAGTCAATCCAATTCATTTTTCTAGGGTCTGCGGAGTTGAAAGTGTACTCGGGTCTTTAACCAGAGGCTGTTGTCAAACCCCATTAGCTACTCTGCCTCCAATGGGAGGGAGAGCATCCATCAGGTACTGGTACTTGGTGACAAGCCATAAGAAAGTGAGCACTAAACCCACTGGTCTTTAAGCCCAAGGAAAAGAGGGTCAATGTCCTAGGATATCAGCTGTGACCAAAGAATGTGCAGAAGGCGATGGGGCGGGTGTCCTGAGACAGGCTACATGGCTTTTTGCCAGTGACTGCAGACTTCATTCCATAGACACAACTTCCTTTTTCGGGATGTTTCCCAATCTCACTTTCCATATACAACTAAAAAAAAAAAAAAAAAGAACGCTGTGCAAATGGGGGGGCTTAAGTGACCCAGTAAGAAGATAACTTTCTCCCACGGAAATCCAGTTCTGGGGGCACTAAACTGACGCAATACTTCCAATGTGCATCTGACCGACCATAAAGGCAAATGACACAGGAAATAACTTAAATTTTTCAAAATTATTTTTATTTTATATGTATGAGTATTTTGCCTGAACATATGTTTGTACGCCCCATATGTGCCCGGTGGCCATGGAAGCCAGAGAAAGCATCGGATCCCCTAGGACTAGAGTTATATATGGTTGTGAGCCACCATGTGATGTGGGTGCTAGAAATTGAACCCTGGTCCTCTGGAAGAGTAGCTAATACTCTTAACCATGGAGCCATCTCTCCAGTCCCCAAATCTTTCAATTATGATACAGCATAGGAACATCAAAGACCCACAGTCTTTGCTGCTTTCCCCTATTTTAAAACCCTCAGAAAACATTTTAAAAAATCAGCATGCCGTTAATTCCTGAGACTTGTACTGATGTCAGCGACCACCAGTCTGACCTTCTTAGCAGATGCTTAACACAAGTCCCCCTGGCTCATTAGACTGTCCACCGCACAGAGCTGAGCCACTCAGACTTGAATACATCCATTGATTCCCATGGGGATCGGATCCAAGTGATGATCCTGACTCGGGAGACCTGCGGTCAAGGCTGAGATTCCACAGTTCTGACAAGCTCCCAGGTGTTGCTGAGCTGAGATTCACACACTGTATGTAAATCTCCTTAATAACGTCCTCTAAAACTTCCAGCAGGAAATAGAATCACAATTGAAAAATCGCCTGTGATTTGGTTCCTGAAAGATAACAGTGACTGTTTTGAAAGAGAAGTCTATTTTTTGTTTTTAAGACAGGAATTCTAAAACCCAGATATAGCCTTCCTAAAGGCTACATCCACAGATAGACATTGTTTTAGATCTCACAGAGGTCCTTCCAGGTCGACCAGTATTGACTTCAGGAAGTGATCCAAAACTGAGCACACACACGGATTCATTTAAAGCAAAGCTCCCATCCAATACATCCCCCGGCTACACTATCGACGTCCACTCTGCTCTTTCTCTGCAGTAAATGTACATAAACAAATTGAAAGGTGCTCTATTTTTGAAAGCCTCTCCCTGAGAACAGAATTCATGTCCTCGCATCTGCTCTACAAAGTTCATTTAGATGTGGCGGCACACCTAAGTAAGATTTCTGTAATGACCAGAACTCATCCCCTTTGAAATGGATTAGTCTAGTAAGACTGGACCATGGAGGTACACATCAAAGGCTCAAAACAGTCTGCTTCATTTACAAGGACGGCATGGGTCTGGGTTTGGTTTGTTGTTATTTTGGCTCTTTGAGTTTATTGCATGAAGAAGTTACACCAGTCCAGGTTCAAAGTGGGCTCCAATGGTGACATTATACAAGCTGGGACATTTTTAAATTTGTGACAAGAGACAGGAAGGAAATTCTATTCAGTGCAAGGAAATCCTCATTTATGCTTCAGAGAGCTGCAAGTACTTAAAACCCATGACACATCAGCTGATCATCCTTAGCCTGTTCCTAAATCAGGAACATCCATGTTCTCTTGCTGAATTACTTCTCCATATTCTGGATGCTCAGTAAGAATACTGTTGTGAAATTTTCTTTGTCAATGATTTCACTTATTTCTCTTTGTCATCATCATGGCCGATCCCTTAGATGGTAGGGAGGGTCTTCTTATCATCATGGCTGATCCCTTAGATGGTAGGGAGGGTCCTGTCATCGTCATGGCTGATCCCTTGGACGGTAATGAGGGTCCTCACTATTGAATTCTTATGTGGCTAAATCACCAGTGCCAGCAGGTCACATCCATACTTGCATCTGTCAGCAAAGGTGTAGGAAGATGGAGGTTTTCCTTGGTGAAAGGGAGGACCAGTGCTGGTCTTTCTCCTTTTCTTGCATGGATCCCAGGGATTGAGGTCAGGCCTAATGGCAAGCACCTTGCCCACTGAGCCATCTTGCTCACCCCATGGTTCTGATTTTGATATTTATTTTCTTCTAATAATCTTATGACACTTCGTAATCATCCCCTTGACTATTTTTAAGTCTATTAAGGGGCTGGATGGCTTTACACTTTGGGATTCACAATATTAAAATATCAAAATATTAATTTTTCTCTAATTCAGGTACATACTAAATAGAACATAGTAATAATACCTTGGCTGTGGGTTGTTTACTGAGGATAGCCAAGCTCACCAAATGCTTGCTTAGCAGGCTCAGATGTGAGCATACTTCCCTATGCATATCAGGAAACCGGTAACAAAAAAAACAGCTGAACATAGTCATCCCAGAGATATTATGATCTGCACTACACTACTAATGAGAATAATAATAATTAATGCATATAATAAGCCAGAGAGTATTCTAAGCATCTTGTACATGAACAATTGTTCTGTATAACAATTCTACAAAGCAGGTACTATTATTGCCCTCAATTCACAGATAAAGTAAGGAATTATCAAGAGGTTAAATAATTCATTCAATGTTAAAAATACTAATAAGAGCCAAGCAGTGGTAGCGCATGCCTTTAATCCCAGCACTTGGGAGGCAAAGGCAGGTGAATCTCTGTGAGTTCAAGGCCAGTTTGGTCTACAGAGAGAGTTCCAGGACAGCTACAACTACACAGAGAAACCCTGTCTCCGAAGAAGAAGAAGAAGAAGAAGAAGAAGAAGAAGAAGAAGAAGAAGAAAACTAATAAGAAGCAGAACCAGTTTCCCCTCCCAGACGGCCTACCCCCTAAACTCTCTCATGTGTCAAATGCTGCCCTGGGTGATGACGGTTGGTGATCACCAAAAATGTCCATAGAGACAACAAATGTGTGTGTTCTTAGCATTTCAACTACAATCCACCCACTCCTAACCATCAGAAATATGACATCCTTCTTTCCAACAGAACTCAAGTTTGAACCCAGAATCCTTCTAAACCCAGTACTCCAGGCATCCGTCATCAATCATCTGGACCTGGCACATGGATCAAATTGCGTTCCTAATTGACTACATGAAACACCATCATTTACTGATTTTGAAATGAATGTGTATTTAAAAAGAGGTCTTTTAAAACTGGCATTAGCCTCAATTCTGTTTAATAATCCAATTCCGTGGTAGGCATCATGATTTCCCTACTGCTTCAAAGATTTTTCACCTCAAAAACAACTGCAGTATCTGGACGTGGTAGTACACGGTGTTAGCCATAGCACTTGGGAGGCAAAGGAAGGTAGATCTCTCCTTGAGGCCAGCCTCATCTACACAGGGAATTCCAGGCCAGCCAAGGCTACATAGTGAAACCCTGTCTCAAAAACAAATAAATAAAAATAATAAATGATAAATAAATATTGTTGATAATGATGGCAATAATTGCCAGGGCTAAAGAGATGACTCAGTGGTTAAGAGTACTGGTTACTCTTCCAGAGGACCCAGGTTTGATTCCCACATGGCCAGCTTATAACTCTCTGTAACTCCAGTTCCAAGGGATCCAACAACCTTTTCTGGCCTCCACAGGTATTTGTAAGCACATGGTGCACAGACATACACATGAGACAAACACTCGTGTACATAAAATAAAGTAATAAAAATATTTTAAGGCCAGAAACAATTAAAAAACAAAACAGGGCCTTGAAGATGGCTCCGTGCATATGGTGTTTAATGGGCAAGTACAAGGGTCTGAGTTCAAACCTCCAGGATCCATGTAAAAAAGCCAGCACAGCAGTGTGTGCCTGTAATTCCAGCCCTGGGGAGGGGGGAACAGGAAGACTTCTGGCCAAACTGGTAAATTCTGGTTTCAGTGAGAGACTGTCTCAAAAAAAAAATACAGCAGAGAGTAACAGTTAATGTTGACCTCTAGTGTTCATACATGCGCACGCACACAAACATACACACACGCACACACACACACACAAATTTAAATTTTTTTTTTAAATTCCAAGACTTGCACATCTGGGTATTGGCCAGGCTGATCTCTCCGTTGCTCAGGTAATGGTTCTGCTCCACAAGTTCTTCTTCTTCCATCATCAGGTGGGGTGAGGCATGTCCTCCCGCGGCAATGGCAGAGGCAGAGAGAAGCTGACTCATACCTGGGCTGGGAACGTACACATTGTCACATCTACTCTGCTCTCTTTCAGATAAACACCCTGTCGGAAGGCAGAGAAAGCATCCTCTGCCCACAGGGGTGTGTGTGTGTGTGTGTGTGTGTGTGTGTGTGTGTGTGTGTGTGTGCGTGTGTGTAGGGTGCTGCAAATTCATACAACAACAACAAAAAAAGAAAAAGAAAAAAGAAAGAAAGCTTGACATTGCTGGGAATGGGGGAACTAAGGCCAGTGCTGTAGGAGTTAAGATTTCTGGACATAGATTCTTAAGCTAAGTTATTTAATAACAATAGCATAATAAGGATTTTATTACAATAATAGGGGGAGAAAAAGGTTAAATAAGCATTGACCTCAGAAGGCTTGTTACATTGGGACATTCTTCTTGTTGGGAAAACAATAGTATCAAATTTTCCTCTATCGCACAATTCATTCCTAAGCACCAGCATTTCACTGATAAGCACCAACAAATAACTTTTACTATCTTATGATTGCACCTTTTACAGCAATTTGAAGCCAAGCAGCTTTTGAGATGTCATTCTTCATATTCTCTATTTGTTCTTAAAAGGAATTTTCCCGAAGCAGAACACATCTTAAAGTCAAGCGCTAGCCCTCCAGAGGTAGATTTCTACCTTCTGTATACTCCAGGGGGAACAAAATAATTGGATTGTGTTTCCTCATTCATGACCACTTAAATATTCATTTTCTGAGGTTACATTTTAGTGTGTTTTTATGTTTTATTCAGGACACAATGTTCCAGCAAACATCACAAGCCTAAATCAATGGCTTATACCGACATTAAATATGCCATTAGCATGCTCCTTTCCAGAAATATCAGGGAGAAGCCATCAACAAACCTACAAAGAAAGGCCTTCTGCATTTGAAATAAATGATAAAGTGGGTACAAGAAATAAAAGAGGCGAAGGAATTTGAGAATATCCAATTCCCTTCATGGCCAACAAAAATAACTGTCGTTTCCATAGCACTTAGAGCTGACAGCAAAGCTCAGGCCATTTTTCTGAGTCATCTAGCTGCTCTTCCTTTCACTCCTGGGACTTACATGGTCACAGGTAATGTGACTGACACCTTAGAGCCTTGGTCTCAAACACCCACATCCCCCTGAGCAGTTGGATCCACAGAGCGCATTCCTGAACAAACTGCGGGAGATTAGCAGCCCAGATATACTCACCGAAACCATGACCGCACCCAACAGGTTACTGAGTTTGTATCCATCTTCATTCACCCATTGACTGAACTGAGAATGTTTGCCTTTGGAATGAAATCTCTGTTCCGTGGTCTGGGATTGTCTTGAAAATGAAAATGAGAAGCCTGGGATGTTGAGAAATGGCAGCTGCTTGGTACAGATTGCAATGGTGAGAGCACCAGCTGAGCTTGGTGGAGCACCTGAGGTCAGTGGTGCTTTACATAAAGTTCCTACTTAGAGGAGGATGCCATTGGTCGTGAGCACTGACAGCCGAGAGGGCAGAGGAACTTGAAGGGTAAATGAAAACTGTCATTTACATCTCTCTTGAGCGCATTCATATTTCAATCATTTTCACCTCCTGCTCCCCATCTCCAGCTCCTCCCAAATCCTCCAGCCAATGACCCCTCTCTCACATATACACTGAAGCCAGTTAGTGCTGCCTATACATGCATGGGTGTGTGTAGCCATCTACGGGAGCATGGTCAACTTTTCAGGGACTATACCTCTAAAGAAAACGGACTCTCTCTCTTCTAGCACTCATCAACCGCCAGTAGCTTCTCAGGTAGAGTTACAGGCTCTGTGTCCCTCTAGAGCTCATTTTTTTTAAATTCATTTTTTAATTAAGAATTTTTTTTATTCATTTTACATACCAATCACAGGTCCCCCTCTATTCCCTCCTCCCATCCCCCCAGCCTCCTCCTCCACCCATTCCCCCCTCCAAAAGGGTAAGGGCTCCCATGGGGAGTCAGCAGAGCCTGGTACATTCAGCTGAGGCGGGTCCAAGCCCTTCTCCCTGCATCAAGGCTGTGCAAGGTGTCTCACCCTAGGTAATTGGCTCTAAAATGTCAGCTCATGCACCAGGGATGGATCCTGATCCTACTACCAGGGGGCCCATTAAGCAGACAAGCTACACAACTGTCTTGCTTATGAAGTGGGCCTAGTCCAGTCCCATGGAGGCTCCAAAGCTGTTGGTCTAAATTTCATGAGTTCCCATTAGCTTGGTTTGATTATCTCTGTAGGTTTCTCCATCATGATCTTGATGTCCCTTGTTGAGCTCATTTTTGAGTCAATCCAATAACTCTTGCTCATAATGATGACCCAGGGTTATTCAGAATGTATGCGTCTTAGTTAGGGTTTTCATTGCTGTGAAGAGACACCACGACCACGGCAATTCTTACAAAGGAAACATTTAATTGGGGTGGCTTGCTTGCAGTTTCAGAGGTTCAGTCCCTTATCATCATGGTGGGGAGCATGATGGCATGCAGGCAGACATGGTGCTGGAGTTGACAGTCCTTCACTCAGAGGCAACAGGAAGGGACTGACTGTCACACTGAGGGAAATGAGCAAAAGAGACTTCAAAGTCTGCCCCCACAGTGACACACTTCCTCCAGCAAGGCCACACCTCCTAATAGTACCACTCCCTTTAGGGGCCATTTTCTTTCAAACCACTACAGTGTGGAATTGTGTCTGTTAACTATTTTAAGAAATGGAGGTGTGGGGCCTGGAGAGATAGATGAGCAGTTAAGGGTGCTTACTGCTCTTTCAGAGGGTGGGAGTTGGACTAATCCATGTCAAGTGGTTCACAACCACCTGTAACTCTAGCTCCAGAGGATCTGATACTCTCTTCTGAGGGAACTCATACTCATGTATATGCACATAAACAAACATATGTGTATATATATATATATATATATATATATATATATATTTAGAAACAAAACAAATACTTAAAAACAAAAATACAGGATAAAAAGCATTTTAAAAGTTTTAATGAACATTTATTTGCTTTATATATGAATAAGGAATATTTTTATTTATTCTTTGATAACTTCATACATGTATACAATGTGTTGTGATCATATCTATTCCATTCTCCCCCTCCAACTTCCACAGGACTCCTCCAAATGCCTTCCTCTCCCAATCTTACATCCTCTGTTTTATTAATACCCTACTAAATCCAATTAGTGCTGCCTAAATGCACATGGCTGTGGGACTATCCACGGAAACAGAAGTAATCCACCAGTGGCCACATTCCCAGAGGAAAATAGCTCTTCCTCCTCCAGCAGCCATCAGCTGTCAAAAGCTCTTCAGGTCGGGGCTGTTTCATATCTCTGCCAGCTTTGTTGAGGTATAATTAACATTCAATAAAACCCACGTATTTTAAGGTTATGTTCTAGAGAGGGTTGATACCTGAAGTATATACCTGAATTCATCACCAGAATTGAGTACAGACCTGCGCATTTTCTCCAAAAGATCATCTCTACCTGTAGTTGGTTTTTTTTTTTTTCACTCTACTCTTTAGGGGGTCCACTACCCAGCTCCCAAATAATCACACAGAGATTTATTCTTTCTTATGAGTGCCTGGCCTTGGCTTGTTTCTAGCCAGCTTTTCTTAAATTATCTGTCTATCTTTTGCCCCTGGGTTTTTATCTTTGTCCTATATATCTTTTTTTACTTCTTACTTGGTGGTTTGCTGTGTAGCTGGGTGGCTGACCCCTGGTGTCTTCTTATCTCCTATTCTGACTCCTCCATCTCCCCTTCCCAGATTTCTCCTCCTATTTATTCTCTCTGCCTGCCAGCCCCACCTATCCCTCTCTCCTTCTAGCTATTGGCCGTTCAGCTCTTTATTAGACCAGTTGGGTGTTTTAGGCAGGCAAAGTAACACAGCTTCACAGAGTTAAACAAATGCAACATAAAAGAATGCAACGCATCTTTTCATCATTAAACAAATGTTCCACAGCATAAACAAATGTAATACATCTTCAACTAATATTCCACAACACCTACCCCCTCTGTAATGCCTCCTACTGCAACTCTCTACCCTCACATCCAAGTCCCCAGGCACAAGTGATCTGCTTTCTGTACGTGTGGATTCTTTTTCATTTCCTATCAATGAACCCAGACATATCTTCACTCTTCGTTAGGCTTCTTCCACTGGACTCTGGGAATCATGCCATTTTCCATCCATGCTAGTAGGAATGGGCTCTGTTTCTGAGCAATGAGAGCCAGAGAACCTGTTCTTCCTAATCATCTGAATAGTTCTTCCAGGAAACCCAGGTGGTTTTCACACTTACATGATCTAATGGGTACTCAGCTGAAAGCCAGAGAGGATCCTGTGCAGGTCTCTGGAGTTCTCTCTCTGCACATATTTTTCCTCTCCAGTACTCTGTCCTTGGACTCTAACTACACACCTACATGGTCTTCCAGCTCCAGCACCTAAACTCGGAGACTGGCAAGCTCTGTTCTGGGCTCCCCTCCCTGAACCACGGCCTTGAAACTATCTCAAGACAATGAGTTGGGCCACCATGGACTCACCATGTTTGTTCATCACTCAGCAATCACTGTCTTTCGCCATCTCATATTCAATAACTTGAGAACCATTAGTTCATAGATTTCTTTGTGCCGATTTGCATATGAGGCAGGAAGATGAATGTAATTATCAGCACCCCAGATAGCCAGAAGCAAAGATTCAAAACCCATTAAGCATTTTAATATCAAGAAAATGGAAGGTTTGAGGTATAGGGCTATTTTAACATTTTACATTGTGTGAGGTCTACTTACTCTCCAATGATAGCAGATAATAAAATAAGGTTTTAATAGGGGGTTTATCATTCGCCATAAGATTGTCCAACCATGTTTACCAGGAGATAATGGACTCTGAATGGACAGTCGTATAGATCTAGATATGTGTTTTTAAGGAGCAACAAAAAGAGATCAATAAACAATTAACTTTTTTGAAGAGTCAACATTATAGATGTTACCATACTGTTGAACTTTTAATGTCTTCACTAGAGTAGAACCAGCCAGACTGTGGACACCTCAGATGCGGACACACAGGGCTTCTAGAGCGCCTTCACCCACCCTTCAGTGTACAGTTATTGAGCCTCTGCTGTCTGTAAATGTTCAGGACCACAGGAAGAAAGCAAACAGGATCACAACTTCCTAGAACTCAGTAAGCAAACAGACAATAAGCAAATGATAGTTCAATAGTTGTATTAAAAACTGAAGCAGAGGGATAAGGAGGAGAACTCAGAGGGGGGTATTTTTGATAGAGCTGTCAAGAAAGGCCCCTCTAAAGAATTTAATTGGATTGAGTGACCTGAAGGAGGAATCCATTAAAAAAAAAATTCTAGAAAAGAATATTCTGGCAAAATAGAACAAAAAGAGCAGGTACACTAAGGTATAAACTTGATGAAAGGGTTCTGGTGGGAATGTAACCTAACATCAGCAGTGACTAGAGTCATCTAGTGTATCTATATTCACTCATTCATATGCTCATGCATATTATAATGTACATAGCACCCTGCTGCATGTGTAACTGTGGTGGTATTATGTTCCCCAACATATTGTGCACCCTAATAAACTTATCTGGGATCAGAGAACAGAACAGCCACTAGATATAGAGGCTAGAAAATGGTGGCACACACATCTTTAATCCTATCACTTGGGAGGCAGATCTCTGTGTGTTCAAGGATACAGCCAGCATGGAGACACACTCCTTTAATCTCAATATCAACCATAGAAGACCTGGAGGTCTGTATAGACAGGCAATGACGAGGAGGTCATATGGTTGGGTTTACAACCAATGAGAAGGCAGAACAGAAAGTCAATAAAAAGACAGATACACAGGAAGTAGGTCTCTTGCTGAGGAGGACAGCAGCAACAGCAAAGGGTAAGAAAGGGTTTTTAGTATCAGCTCTTAGCTACTGCTCTGACCTCTTGGGCTTTTAACTCTGTATTTGGCTGTGTTTCTTATTTAATAAGATTGTTACATCTACATGTGACTCCAGAGAGAAGTTACCTCAAAAAGACTCAGAGGCACAATTTAATGAGAGAACCAAAGATCTGCATAATAATCAATAATCATGATAATGAAAATAATGGATCTCTTTGTTGAAGGGCCTGAAAGGTGTATTAATTCTGAGAGGCCAAGACTACATGGCCATGTCTCACTGGCCCACCATACCGTACTAGAAGGAAAGACAAAGAGAGGACTATGTTCAGGGGCAGAGCATTGGAGGGGCCATATGATCGTGTACCCCCAAAACAGAGTTGTTGGCCGAGAAGAGTTTTGAACAGAGCAAAATCATGTTAACCAGACAACACTTTCCCTCTGGATTCTCATGTTCAGATTCTTAAGCCGACAAACACATGAAAAAGGATAAAATATTCTCATTGCTGGCATTCTCTTTGAAGAAGGGAGGGGCAGAGTGAGACACTCTTCTAATCCCAGTACTCGGAAAGCAGAGACAGGTGGACTTCTGTAAGTCTGAGGCCAGCCTGGTCTACGTAGCAAGTTCCAGGCCAGTCAAGAGTTACACGGTAAGACCCTGTCTTAAAAAGAAAACAGAAACAACAACAACAACAACAACAAAAACCAAACTGGTCACCTTTGGAGAAGCGGCCCCTACTCAGCTCCCTTCACCAGAAAACACTACTAGAGCACACTTTAACTAGATACAGGAAATAAGGATGGGACAGCTGGACACGCCCCCTCCCCCAGACAGAAATCCATACCTACCAAAGCCCAGCTGAGCATCCTGCACTTCTCCCTGGGAGATGAGGCAATGCCATGAGCACACAGCATACCCAGAGGCTCCCTAAATTGCCCCAATGCAAGTACAGGACTTGGGAGTTCTATATGCTTCAGTTGTGATCTTAAAGTGACCACCTGCTCTCCTAGGCTAATGACTAGACCTTTTCCAACTTTATTTTCAGTCATTAAAAAGGAATAATAATGGATAGTATCATTTTAGTTTTTAGGTCACCGTGAGGTTTGAATACCATATGGTAAGTGCTTAAACAATGGTAGCTACTTTAAAGATGTGATGATTTTTATTAATCATGGTATGAAAGAGTTTTTAGCCAAGAGAAGAAAGATAAGGAAATACAGATCACAAAGTGTAGTTGGGATCCACATCAGTCCCCATGCTGCTGCACCCTGGGAAGCATGGAATAATCCTGGAACCAAATCTCAGGGATTTATTTATTAAACATCTTAAACCAGCTTCCTCTACTCTTCCTTTTGTTTCTTAGGGTTATTACAAGGTTTCCTTTCAACCTCAGGCTGAAAAGCTTCCCTTTCTAAAGCACTGTTCTCTGGGATGGATGTTGGAGGCTACCGTCCTCACATGCTCCGCTTCCTCCAGCTCTTCAGCCTAGGAAAACTCATTTTCAGGTCTATAAATACAGTTGCTCAGAACCCATCGATACTTGGCTAGAGTTTTCTATACACCACATGTTAAGGCTGCCCCCATGTAGAGCATGCCCTGAGAGCAACCATCCCTCAGGTCCTGACACATGTTGCCCGAGAGACCAAAAATAAATACCTTCTTCCCAGTGTTTTGCTGTATTTATTGCCTGTTGCCTGACTACCTGCGTCCAGATCCGTAACAGCCTCTGAGCCCAAGAGTAAACTCATTCCCCATCTGCTCCTTCCCTTGAACAACAGCATCCATGCATTTTAAAGTCCCGAGCCCTAGAAGTTACAACTCAGAAAAGTGCCCAAAGCAATGGGGATGTAAGTTCTTCCCTTGTGTTCTCACAGACTGCAGCCACCAGGCTCCCTTGCCTGACCAAATGCATACTTGTGAAAACTTACTGCTCTGATCCAGAGGGGAAACATAATCTGAGGCCATCTTAACAACTGTCTTCCCAAATACCTTAATGGGATGTTCCAAGCACAGTGTGTACCCTTGGGGAGAGCGTCTGCAGTCCCTTCTCAGTCTATCTCTGTAGCCCAACAGTTTGCAGAACAAGCCTCATCCTGAAGACGCCTTTGGAGAGAGACACATGAACTTGCCTATGGGCGGTCTGACATAAGCCACGAAAAAGTTTGATATCAATTTCCCGAGGAGGAAATTGAGTCTAGCTGAAAAATAAAATTGATTTGGACAGTAAAAAATAACAAACAAACAAATAATAAATAAATAAATAAGTAAATAAGTAAATAAATAAATGAAATTTAGAATTGGTAGGCAAAGCAAAATTTGAAGAAAACAATGGAAAATGAAAATCCAAGAAGGGAGAACATGCAACTTGAAATTTCAGTGTCTGAGAGAAGAAAGAATAATCCCAAAGAAACTGGTGTTCATATGATCACAAAGATGCGCTGAAGGGAAACACGGACAGTATTCGGAGCAGGAGAAGATACAAGGAAGAAAAGCAGAGTGATAGTCACAATGCATGACCAGAGGTGCTGGGAACAGAATTTGGAATGGCATTTGGGTGGGTGAGGAGGGCAGATGAGAAGCTCCTTCCAGGCATTCACGGTAGAGAGGGTGAGCTTAGCCCTTAATAGGCAGGATTTAAGGTCGATGTTAGAAAATATCCTGGTATAAGGATTTTGAGAAAAATGTGGAAACTCCATTTCTGAAAATATTAAGAAGTAATAAAGATAAGGACTTTGCTTCAATGGTGGCTTAAGTCAGACCCCGAGACTTGGCTGCAAGGATGATCCACCCCGAAGCAGCTACAATTCTGTTATGCTTTCTCCAATCCAATTCCCTCTTCATCGAAGTATAATTTCAAGAGATTTCCTTAGAAGCCTTTGGTATTTACTGGGTTTATCTGTCCTGAATCTTCTTAAATCTAGTCCAGCTTCCTGACCAGCATCCGTGTTCTCCTTCACAATATTTTCTGTAACTCTTCAAGGGCAGGATCCTGTCATTTCTCTCTGAATCGCTGCCCAGGACTGAGTCCCACACTTGGGTAGGACTTGCTACACAGCCCCAAGCGATGTCCACTTACAGGAAGAAAAGCAAAGGTAAAAGGAACATCCTAGAAACCTTAGCAATGTCAGACTCGCTTGGTTTGTTTCCTGCCTTCACACACACACACACACACACACAGAGAGAGAGAGAGAGAGAGAGAGACAGACAGACAGACAGACAGACAGAGACAGAGAGACACAGACAGACACAGACAGACACAGACAGACACAGACAGAGACAGAGAGACACAGGGAGACACAGAGACAGAAACAGAGAGACAGAGAGAGAGATATCCTCAGCTTTTGCCCATTTGGTGGTTAATTTTACATGCCAATTTGGCTGGGCCAAAGGACGTCTGGGTAGCATTATTTCTCCGTCTGTCTCTGAGGGTGTTTGGAGACAGATCAGCCTGTGGCACCATAGCCTGAGTAACAAAGGTGATGTGTCTCTCATGAGGCAGGCCTTCATCAGCCCTTGGTGACTCAGACAGAACAAAGAGGAGGAGGAAGGGTGGCTACACTCTGTGTAGGCTAAGCATCCCTATGACCAGAACTGACACTAGTAGCTCAGTCTCGACCTGGGTCCCCCCAAAGCCCTCGTCCTTCAACCCCATTCTCAGACCTTCAAATTCAATCTGGAAATTACACACTGCCTGCTTCCACTCAGCCTTCTAATTCTGTCTGCATCCAGCACCGGTCTTTTACTGGGCAGCAGGAGCCAGGCCTTGAGTCCCTCTTTTCTGAGTATAATTAGCACTGTATATTAGATGGTGTGTAGGTTTGCTTTTGATAGTGGTGGAGGGTTAAGGGCTTTTAAAATTGGTAAATGTTTCAAATAAAAAGGAAACCAAAGAAAAGAGAATAATCTGTTATCACATTTTGTCATCTTTGTACTAAAATCTTTTTAAAATGCCATTAAATCCAACAGTTAAAATCATGGATTCTAGCTCAATCCCCACTTGAGTCTTTCTGACTCCCTCTCTCCCTCCTTCTCTGGGCAGACAGAACCACTACTGGGGATGTGGCACCTTTCCCACATGTTTCTTACACTTATAATTTATGTTCAAATAGATAAGCAATATTGCTTTAGTTTTCCATTTTTCCATGGGCTATCCAACACCATATTTTATTGTGTGTGACACGTCCCCCACAGGCTTATGTGTTGGAACACTTGGCCTCCAACAGGTGGTTCTGTTCTGGAAGGTTGTAGAGCAGTGGTTCTCAACTTTACTAAAGCTATGACCCTTTAGTACAGTTCCTCATGTTGTGGTGACCCCCAAGCATGAAACGATTTTCGTTGCTACCTCATAGCTGCAATTTTGCTACTGTTATGAATCATCATGCAAATGTCTGATGTGCAGGAAATCTGCTATGCAGCCCCTGTGAAAGGTCCACCTGAGGGGTCGCGCCCCACGTGTTGAGAACTGCTGCTGTACAGCCTTCAGGATACAGAGCCTCCCTGGAGGAAGTGAGTCACCTTAAGGTTTTATACCCTGTGTCCTACCTCTGGCCTACTCTTTACTTCCTGACTTGGGACATTGATATGACCAGCCACCTCATGCTCTTGCAACCATGCCTTCTAAACCACGATGGATTGTGTCCCCTCAGACAATAAGCCAAAATAAACCCTTCCTCCTTAAGCTGCTTTTGTGAGGTACTTTGTCAGAGCAATGAGAAACGAAACACACCATGCATATTTTGAAATTTTATTTTTTTGCTCAGCATGTATGTTTCATACAGATAGATCACTGTTTATTATAACCCCTTCAGGTTTTTGTTTTGTTTTGTTTTGTTTTACCATATCAAGAAAACCAGTTTATTTAGCCTTTTCCTTAAATTCACTACTGGAGGTCATATCTATTGTTTTTCTTTGCAAGCATTGCTCCAGTAAACAGCCATGAACTTGTCTTTTCCACAAGTGTGTATTAAGCCGTCAAGAGTGGATATTCAAATGTGTAACTGCCAAGGGATAGGATACATATGCTCACATTTAACAAGCATCGCCCACATTGGTCTCCAAGGTGATCACAGCAGTTTACGCCATGTCTGCAATACAGAACAACTTCCTTCCACCCTCCCCAGCACTTGGTGGTATGAGGCTGATTCGTTTTTGAGAAGCTGGTGCCTATGAAATAGTTTCTATAGTTTCCATGTCCTTCACAGCTGCTGAGACTGAGCATTGTTTTATGTTCATCAGCTTCTGAGGGTTTCCCTTTCTGTGAATTTGTCTGTTTTCCTAACAGTTTGCCATTTTAAATGTTACTTTCTGTGATAGCCACAACCACACAGAGAAACCTTGTCTCAAAAAACCAAAAAAAGAAGCCGGGCAGTGGTGGAGCACACCTTTAGTCCCAACACTCTGGAGGCAGAGGCAGGCAGATCTCTGAGTTTGAGGCTAGCCTGGTCTACAGATTGAGTTCCAAGACAGCCAGGGCTAAACAGAGAAATCTCAGAACAAAAAGAAAGAAAACAAAAATAAAACATCCCTTTTCAAAGCTCTTACTATATTTTCAATTGTTATTCTACATAAATATTTTCATATATTAATTAATAGTATATATATATATGTGTGTGTATATATATATATATTACATTCTATACAAATATTTTCTCCTAGCTATGGTTTGTCATTTAATTTTGTTTATAACATGTTCTCTTATACAGTTGTCGTAAGTCTGATACAATCAAGTACATCAATTTTTTTCATGATAATTTGTGCATTTTACATCCTCATTGTTCTTTGTCTTATGTCAGGTTCCTAAAACAATATCCTTTTACATGTGCTGAAAGCAATGGAGTCCTAAAAATCCTCCTTATTAGGTATGGCGGCTCAGCCTTCCTGTACTTGGGAGCCAGAGACTGGTGAATTTCTGTGAGTTCAAGGCCAGCATAATGAATTCTAAGCCATCCAGAATGACATAATGAGACCCTATCTCCAAAACAAACAGTAACAACAACAACAAAAAAAAAAAGATGATGATGATTCTTGAGTCATTACAGCTCATAATAGAAAGTAAGATTTGGATGAGAAAATAAGGAGAGGCAGGAGATGGTGGCACACACCTTTAATCCTAGCACTCAGGAGGCAGAGGCAGGCGGATCTCAGAGCTCAAGGGCAGCATGGTCTACAGAGTGAGTTCCAGGACAGCCAGGGCTACATAGAAACATGGAAGATTTGTCACTCAGATGTGGGCCCTGGCCCCCCACTGTGAGTGGCTGCCGCCTTGCTTGCCGACCTTGACCAGATGTCCTCCCTATGCTGATTCCCTGCCAGCTTCTTTCTCACCTCCTGGAGGTTCTTCACTGGAGGCTCTTTGTTCGAGTATCCTGCATTTGGTGTAAACAGCTTAGATGCAAGAATGTAGAACATTGGGTGGCGAATTTCTGCCCTCCAGGGATCCTCCATTGTGCTGTAAGCCTGTATTTAAGGTTCCTCCCTCTTTCAATAAATGGCATTTTGGCATTCGGCATTCTGCCGTGGCGAATGACTCGCTGTCTCTTGTCTCTTATTTTTTTTTAATCCACAGCCCCTCGCTCGGACATGGTGAACACTCAGATTGATTTAATAAAAGGCTAGATGGCCAGTAGCTAGGCAGGACTTTTGGAGAGAGAGGGTATTAGGAAGAAGACGGTGGAATCACAGGGAGTCACCAGGAAATGGCGGAGAGAAGCAAGACGAACATACTATGATGAAAAAAGTTACCGCCACATGGTAAGTTTCACAGCAGATTTCCTGCATATCAGACATTTGCATGATGATTCATAACAATAGCAAAATTGCAGCTATGAGGTAGCAATGAAAATCACCACAACATGAGGAACTGTACTGAAGGGTCATAGCTTTAATAAGGTTGAGAACCACTGCTCTACAACCTTCCAGAACAGAACCACCTGTTGGAGGCCAAGTGTTCCAACACATAAGCCTGTGGGGGACGTAGGAAATGTGGATTAACTTGTAAGAGCTAGTTAGTAAGAAGTCTAAGTAATTGACCAAGCATTTATAATTAATATTTATTCTCTGTGTGGTTAGTTGGGGAGCTGGCTGGCAGTGCTGTGGGATGTCTTTCTGTATGCTGTGAATATGTGTTGCTCTGATTGGTTGATAAAGCTGCATTGGCCTATGGCAGGGCAGAATGGAGCCAGGTGGGAAAATCTAAGAGAGATAGGGGAGGAGAAAGGAGAGTGGGGCAGATGCTGCAAGCCTCCAGGAGAAGCAAGATGTAAAGTACTGGTAAGCCACAAGCCATGTGGTAAGATAGAGACTTATAGAAATGGGTTAATTTAAGATATAAGAGCTAGCTATCAAGAAGCCTGCCATGGGGTTGGGGATTTAGCTCAGTGATAGAGCACTTGCCTAGCAAGCACAAGGCCCTGGGTTCGATCCTCAGCTCCAAAAAAAAAAAAAAAAAAAAGAAGCCTGCCATGGCCATAGTTTAAAAATAACATAAGCCTCTATACATTTATTTGGGTCAGAGTGGCCACGGGACTGGGTAGGATACAGGAAAACTTCCAACTACATGGTGTGTGTGTGTGTGTGTGGAGAGTTCTGTAGGGAACCCCGCCTACAGAAACACTGTCGGAAGGGAAGGGAGGGGAGGGGAGGGGAGGGGAGGGGAGGGGAAGGGAGGGGAAGGGAGGGAAGGAGAGAGAGAGAGAGAGAGAGAATAAGGAGAAGATCCATCTCATTGCTTTGACACAAGCTCCCACCAGCACTAGATATGTATACCTCCCTACCCTGAACAGCCCACCCAGGCTCTCAGGATTCCTATGGCCTAGGTCTCTGTCTGAGTCCTGGTGTCAGACTCATGACCATTATAAAGAAGGTGAGATAGAAAAACCAATGAACAAACCAAAGAAAACAAAACAAAAAACTAAGCAACATCCACAAGTCAGGTGCATGCTGGGTGTGTATCACATAGAATTTTGATAGACAAAGAGCCTACAGAAGCCCAGAAAAAGACTCCCCAATGAACACTATTCCGTCCCCTGAAAACCATTGTGTCTGCTAACACCCTGGAGGGAAGTACGTCCTCTGAATCCAGAAGCAGAAGGCAGTGGGAGGGCCAATTGCAGATTTACTTTTACAGCTCTGCTGGGGTGTGCATCTCTAAAGCAAGGAGTTCAGTTTCTGCAAGTTCAGTTTCAACCGTAAGTGGTGTAGCCAAGCTGCTTACATCGCAGGGTTAGCAAGGAAATAGGGAAACCGTCCTGCCAAGGTTATGTTTGTGGCTTTGATTTCTTCAGAGCAATTTAATGAAGAAGCTAAAGTGTCATGGGGACAAAGCACTCTTCGAACCATCCAGAGAGCCACAGAATTATTTCAGAGGTGCCTGTCACATCCCCACCAGGCTCCTCTGTCACAACTGTGAAACTTTTGAAGAGGACCCACTAGCCAGAGAATCGTACAATATTCCAAAGTATTATGGTTTTGATGTTAACGTATCCCCCACATCAAAGATTCAGCTCTTCGAACACTTGGTCCCTAGCAGGTGACACTGTTTTGAGAGGTTATGGGAACGTTAGGAGGTGGGGCCTACTTGGAAGAAGTGGGTCACTGGTAGGCAGGTGTTGACCGTGATAGCCAATCCCTGCTTCTGGCCAATGTCTGTCTGCTTCCTGGTCAGCCAGGATGTTAGCAAGCAGTCTCATATTCCAGTTGCCACCAGGTACCATCCCCACCATAATGGCCTGGATCCTACAACACATAGGAAAAATAAATCTTTCCTCTTTAGTTGCTTCTTGTGTGGCATTTGATTGCAGTGTGTCTTAGTTAGGTTATCTATTGATGTGAAGAGACACCATGACCACAGCAACTCTTATAAAGAAAAACATTTCATTAGAGCTGGCTTACAAGTTCAGAGGTTTAGTCCATTGTCATCATGGCAGGAAGCACGGCAGCATGCAGGCAGACATGGTGCTAGAGAGGTAGCTAAAAGTTCTACTTCCAGATCCAAAGGCAGCAGGAAGAGACAATAAGCCACTGGGCCTGGCTTGAGCTTCTGAAATCTCAAAGCCCACCCCTAGTGACACACGTCCTCTAAGAAGGCCACACCTACTTCTACAAGGCCACATCTCCTAACAGTGCCACTTCCTATGGGCCTATGGGGGCCATTTTCATTCAAATCACCACACAGTGATAAGAAAAATAACTAAAATCCTATGGGTCCTGGACAGACCCATATAAGCAAATATTCCTTAAGCCCCACTGATGGGAAGACAGTGCATTCTTACATAAGACAGAGAAGAGATGGGGCCTCATTGGGAAGCAAATATGAACTACCGCAAGGTGTAGTAGCAGTGTTTTAATTCATAAACTAACATTCTGGAAAATAAGAAGAGCTCTGCAGATGTTAGTCATGTAACATGTCCCCCACGCAGGAGCTCCCACACACTCCAAAGAAACTCAGCCCACTGTTTCAGTAAGAGGTCTCAATCAATACAGCTTTACCCGAGGAGAAGAGAGAGACCCTAAGACCAAGGGAAATTATACTATGTGAGAGGCAGGTTCTCAAGGAAAACTCAGCCACAAGGACATTGGAATCTCACCCTGCTGTAAGTGCCTTCAGACTGAGCTTCTTCAAGAGCTAGAGTCTTTTGCTGGGCCCTGTTTATATTTTTATTTTATTAAATTTGCTTTGAATGTAAGCAAGGCACAACTTCATTGTCGCACTTAGGTGGGAGCTAGTCTTTTGTGTTGATGGGTATTTTTCTTTCAGCCTCTGATGTATAATTCCACTGTGCTACAACGGACGTAACTTTCTGTCCATGCTTAGCAGACTCTGATTTTGTCATGTTCCATGCACATATCTTTCCTGTCTCTTTATGTATAAACCAACCTAAAAGGGCATCTCAGGATGATTGACACGGGCTGGTTTAAAACCTTGTTAGGATTCTCTGGGTGTAGACTCCCTTCCGTAAATCCTTCTCTCCCAATTTAAAATCAGTCATCCTTTCCCTCTGGATAAAGACTTTCCTCTGACTCGTCTGGAATGAGAAGTTATTTGATAACTGTTAGAATCTTCTCCCTCGGTGAGAAAGAAAAGTCTCCTCCATTCTATATACTGGAGCCATGGTCTTCAACCTTCCTAATGCTTCGACCTTTAATACAGTTCCTCATGCTGTGGTGACCCCCAACCATAAAATTATTTCCATTGCTACAATATAACTGTAATTTTACTACTGTTATGAACCATAATGTAAATATCGGATCTGCAGGACATCTGGTGTGCAGCCCCAAAGGGTCGTGACCCACAGTTTGGGAACACTGTGTTAGCACCTCAGGGATGCTTGCAATATCAAGTAAGAAGACTATGTTCCTGAAGTTGCTTAGAACTCTGAAATCACAGGATCTCCACTGTCCCTGTGGCACGGCTTAGGTTGATGAGCTCTGCTTTTATTTATTCATTTTTCCACAGAAATCTAGAGCATGAGGGGTTTAACTAGAACACTGGAAATGGAATTAGAAGAGTTGGGGTTCAAGCCTTAATTCTGCCACTTTTTGTTAGCAACACCACCTCCCTGCTGTGATTCGGCCAACACTGCCCTTCTGCCTTGAATTTTAAGATGCTTAGACAAGACGACACCGTCAAGCACATGAGATCATCAAGAAGCTGAGTGGAAAGGGCAAGCAGCATGGAGCCCAAAGCCAGATGCTTGGAGTGAGGCCCTAGCTCTGTCACCAGCCATCTGTGAGCTGAGGCAAGCCAGCTTCCTCACCCAAGGCAGGAAGAGCTACGCTCACACCTGTGTCAGAGGTGGCGGGAGAGAAACCCAGCTGCTGCCTGAGAGAACAGTGTTCAGACCAAGATCAGTGCTCTGTAGGAGTCATGTTCCCTCAGCGTTCCTTCTCCTCTGTCCTGAGCCAGTGCTTCTTACACAGAAGATTCCTTCCTGCCCTTCCCTCTCCACCCACTCAAGCTCTGACTATCCCGCTCTTGGGCCTCTGGGCAACGGCACTGCTGGGCTCTCTGATCTCATTTTCTGGAATGCTGACATCGACTCCAAATAGCCCCTTATGCCAATTAATTACATAATCGTAATCAAATGCCTAGTGGCCCTCGGGTGCCTGTAAAATAATTTTAAAACCTTAGAATGCACATTCAGACATTTTGCAAATGGAGCCACTGTGCTCTTATTCAGATCCTCTGGCGTGGAACCCCCTGCACTCACTCTTCCTTGAGTATAGCTTGTGATTTCATCTTGTGGTATCATGCCTCCAGGTTGCTGTTCATTCTTTCCCTCCTGCTTCCTCCTTTGGGGCAAACTGATGGAAGACAGTGTAGTACAGTGGTTGGAAGCTCCAGCTTGGGTGTCTGACCGGCCTCAGTTTATTTCCTGGCTTCAGACTTCTGAAGCATGTGACTCAGGTAACTTTTATATTAATCCACATGATTAGCTAGAATGGTTGTGTTGTGTGTGTGTGTGTGTGTGTGTGTGTGTGTGTGTGTGTGTGTGTTTTGTTTTGTTTTGTTTTGTTTTGTTTTGTTTTGTTTTGTTTTGTTTTGTTTT